>CAMXCT020000205.1:0-290171 GCA_947184155.2 Cladocopium goreaui | reverse complement strand
AGATCAAGCTTTGGAAGCCCAGTGGAGCCGTGTCTGATGTCACGCTCAGGGACTTGCCAGCTGAAGGAACCTTTTTGGCCATGCAGAAGGAGATTCGTGGACTCACTGCTGTTGGTGCAGGTCAGGTTCTTGCCGAGAATGTGGCAAGAGAAAGTGGCCAGCGCATCATCGGCACCAGGTGGGTGACCAACGAGAAAGAGGAAGCTCAGGAAGGTGTGCGCGCCAGGATCGTTGCAAAGACTTTGCAAGTGGTCAGTCTGCCAGAAGTATGGGCATCTCTAGCCCAACACCCAGCATTGAGGCACTCCGGATGGTTCTTGGAGTCGCCTGTGGGGCGTGGAGTGTTGGAAATCAAGCCATGTTTTTGGCAGGTTTGGACGTTTCTCAGGCGTTTATGAACTCACCATTGGAGCGACCAGAAATTCTCCGGATGCCACTATCCATGTCAACTATGAAGGGAGAACCAATTTTTCTATGGGCTGAGAAAGGCATCAACGGTTTGAGAATTGCCTCTCAGGCATGGATCGTTTTCTTTTCATCTATTGTCAAGAGCATTGGAGTAGTTTCAGGTACTGTGGAGCCTTGTTTGTATGTTGGTCGAATGGTTGGCAAAGATCAGGCCCCCATCGTCATCATGGCGTACGTCGATGATTTGCTTGTTGCCACCACTTCGGAATCAGCTCTCAAGACACTCATGACTGCACTATCAGCTCATGTCAAGGTTCGAGAGACTGGCCGCGTTGGTTTGAAAGGGGGACACTTGCGTTTCCTTGGTCGAAGTATCTTTCGAAGGCCAGGCTCATCTGCTTTGTACATGCAGGTGGATCCAACGTACTTGGATGAAGCTTTTGCTGAGTTTGATTTGAAGAAGGGAAGCACAACATTTCCGGATTTGCGTCCCATTCTGGAACAGGAAGGAAGCCAACCATTGTCAGCAGAAGGACATGCACGTTTTCGCAGAGTTCTAGGTCGTTTGTCATGGTATTGCCCAACTCGTCAAGACTTGTTGATTTTGGTCAGCATGCTTGGAACTGGTCAGGCACAACCGTTTGAGACCCATGAAAAATGTTTGCGTGCTGTACTCAGGTATCTTATGACTGACATGGATGTTGCGTTTTCCATCAGAAGAGCTTGCTTTGCCCGATGTGAAAGGTTTGGAAGTGTACACAGATGCTGGGTTTGCACCCATGAAAAGTACTGGACGTCGTTCTGTTTCAGGTACTTGCTTCATCTTTCAACAGTGTTTGATGAAGTGTTTTAGCAGGCACCAGTCAGCTGTGACGCTCTCCTCCTGTGAGGCTGAGCTTGTTGCATTACAGTCAGGTGTCCAGGAAGGAATCGGCTTGCTCAGGACTTTGGGTTTTGTGCTTGGTCGTTTGTATCCATGGGTTGACATTATCCCTCAGGACGCTCAGGTGACTTGGTATGACGAAGCAGAGTCTGATGACGAAGACTCTATGAAAGTGTCATACTTGTTTCCACTGGTCGTCAAGACCGACAGTTTGTCAGGGAAAATGCTTCTCGAAGCATCTGATTTGCAACGAAAGAGCCGACACATTGAGATTAAAGTTTATTGGCTCAGGGAGTTGATGGATCGCAAAGTTTTGCTTTTGTCGCATGTGCCAGGAACTTTGAACCCAGCGGATTGTTTTACCAAGTGTTTGCCAACTCAGAAGTTTTTATTTTACAGGAACATGCTTGGATTTGTGAAAGTTGATTTCAGTTTGATTTCGAACATCCTTGGTTTTTGCTTGGACGTTTGTGACAACAGTTATTCAAAACCAATTTCATGTTTGTCAAACAGGAACTCGTTTTGTGCGGAGAACGTTTGATTTTGTTTGTTTTGGAAGAAGAACAGGGAATTTCAGGAGATCAGAGATCATTTCGTCATGTGAAAGCTGTGGTTGCTCAAGCAAGTTTGACCGACCCGCGAACTCCAAGTCCTGCTATCGCGCAGATGGCAGGTGAAGAAGAGGACAGCAAGTCTATGGTGTCTGGATTGACTCGTGTCGATTACACGACAGGGAATCCTCGCAAGGATCCAGATACTGGTGAGGTGATGAGAAGGGATGCAAGAGTTAGGGAAGTCACTGAAACTGCACCAGAGGGAGCAGATGCATCAGGTACTCAGGAGCCAGCTGTGACTGTTTCGGGAACACCGGACACCAAGGAAGCAGTTTCAGGTGGACAAGCTACAACTTCAGGAGAGAAGCCTGCAGGTGGAACTTCTTCGGGATCTGGGAGGAGACCTCAGGTGAAGAAGATGCCGAAGCGCCCAGCTGCGAAGTTGATGCCTCGGAAGAGAATTGTCAAAGTGAAACAAGAGCCTGGGACAACAGCCAAGGTGCCCGGGAAGAACCGCTTCAAGAACCAGGAGACAAGGCGACGCCAGAAGGCGAAGTGGGAAGAGATCCAGAAAGCTGCCAGGGAAGAGCGTGCTCAGCCCGCTCCAGTTTTCGAGATCCCAGCTCATGGAGGAGAAGCGCCAATTCGATCCTTTTTCGATCCTATTCCAGGCAGAAGAGAGGTAATTGAAGTCAGGCCGATTGAGAAGGACCAGAAGTTTCGAGCTGGACAGTCAGGTTTTTCCAGGTACCCTACTGAGACTCGCACTTGCTACCAGTGTGGTGAGAAGGGACATTTGAGTGCCAATTGTCCAAGGAGAACTCGTCGAGTCAGCTTGACACAAGGGACAATCAAATTTGTGGGTCCTGAAGAAACGCGCCCCAGGGTGCGACTCCAGGGGAATATGGGCTCGGTGCCCTCAGCTTCTGGTGAAGGATTGGGAGCAGATGAGATTGGTCCAGATGACAGTGCCTCGCAGATTGGAGGTGCCATCCTTGGGACTATGTCGGTGCTTGGGGGTGTTGCTCCAAAGAAAGCACTACCACCACCACCTCCTCCCCCGCCTCAGGGGAGCCCTCGTTTGGCACGCTCTCGTCCTGGACTCCCACCTTCGAGTGTGAGACCAAGGTTGCCGCCTAAGTTCAGTCAAGATGATCCTCAAGGAGGACGGTTGACAGAAGAGGCTTTGAAGTCAAGGTCAGAGAGACCATCTACACCGCCAAAGAGATTATCTACACCGCCGAGGAGACCAACTACGCCTCCAAAGAAGGCAGCAGCTAAGCCAGTTACTCCACAGAAGAGGACCAGTGAGGAGGCTGAGATTCCTGAAGGACCAGCGGCACCTCGTGGTTCGGTTGGGAAGGCTGTGAGGCCAATCCCAAAGACACCATCGCCGAAACGAGCGGTTGAGGAGAGGGCATTGTGGCCTGCGGAAGAAAGAGCTCTCAAAGATGCTGCAGCCCGAGGTTCAGCACCTGCGAAAGCTGAAGCAGCAAAGGCGCCACCTACGACTGTGGACCTCGTGACCCCGGTGACAGACAATGCAGGACAAGGTGATGCCAATCTTGTTGCAGCACAAGGTTGTGGGAGATTGTCAGCACTGACAGTGCACCAGCAGACGCCGGTGAGCTCGCAAGCTCCGACACCTACATCTCCAGCAGGAGATTCCGCTGTGGCAGGAGAGGGACCTACACCGAGTGTGCATCAATGGGCACAGGCTCCGGTGATTTCGCCATTGCCACCGACACCACCGCCAGCACCAGTGGGAGGAGAGACAGAGGTTTGTGTGGCATGCCAAGGGAGTGGGCTGCTGAACTCGCAGGTGAATCTGCGATTGTTCCGACTCATCGGAACGGGTCAGCTTCGTTTGGGACAGACACCTCAAGCGGCGCCTACGACTCCAGCCCAAGCTGCACATCCAGCCCCTGCGGCTGCTGCGAATCCTGCAGGTCCTGGTAATGGGACCGAAGTCAGTCCAAGCCTCAGTGAGAACTCAGGTAGATCTCGTACTCCAACTCATTCAGGTGTTTGCAACGTGTCTGAAGATGGAAGTATGACCATGTTTGTTTCAGGTGGAAATCTTTTGATTTTGGAGTTAGCTTGTGGTGTTGACTCAGTGATTCAAAATGCTTCTAGGGAGTTTGGATGCAGTTACATTGGAATTCATGCCGGTTTGGAGCTTCCGTCAACTCAACGTCAGGCCTATAAGTTCTTCAAGAGCTTTGCTGAGGGATCTTCCGGTAGTGCGGATTCACAGAAACTGATTCAGGTACACATTTCTCTTCCCTGTACTGGGGGTAGCCCTTTGTTGGACTTATCCAGGAAAGACAGGAAACCTGCTCAGGATGCGTATTTCAGGCTTCTTGATCATTGCAAGAGATATGTTTCATATATCAAGGGCATGAGCAATGTGTGTAGTGCTGTGACTCTGGAGCTTCCGAAGTCGAACCGTTTTTGGTCAGACGAGAGATTGAAGAAGTTTCTGACTGACCACGACATGCAAAAGTTTGCGGATTGTGCTGCATGTGCCATGGGTTTGGAAACCAGTCAGGGACAGCCCATTGGTAAAGTCTTTCGCATTGCATGTTCGGATCAAGTACTTGCCACAGGTCTTGGAAAGAGATTTCAGTGTAAATGTACTCAGGACCACGCTCCATTGAATCAGGTCAACTATTCGATGACGGAAAGATACTCATATAAGTTTGCCAGATTTTATTGTCGTGCTATTGCACTTCGTTGGATTGATCAACAGGAAGAAACATCGTGATTTTGTTTGTCATTGACTGCAGTTTGCATCAGTTTGCATTTCATGTCAGCAGTTTGACTTCAGGAAAGTACAGTTTTCTTTTTCAGCTGAACCGTTCAGTGGAATTTGCATGTTTGCATGGTTCACAGCGGATTCAGGGACATTCGATTGTCAGGCACAGTTTTCAGTGAAGACTTCACTAAGTGAATTCTCAGGTTTTGTCATCAGGAATCAGATGATGACACCAGTTTAGTTTCAGGAGCCTATCAACTCCGTTGAGAGAGTGCTCGCATCAGGACGCTCACACTCCAGTTGTTTTGTTCTGTTGTGTGTGTGTTTTCTTTTTCGTGTAGCCCGGGCCGGCCGCGCCGCGTTCGCCAGCCATGGATGAGCTTCTCATTGTGGTGCTATTTTCTGCATTGACTGGAGTGATGATTGGATCTTTGGGGACAGTTGTTATATTCTGGCTTTGTGGAGCACTGGAACGTAAGACAGTTATTGAGAAAGTTAGTCCAGAGTTGAGGGATGCGACAATTCAGGCTGAATATACTCAGGCTACATCGGATGAGACGTCAGACTTCAGACAAATGCACAGAGCTCAGACTTCGTCTTCTTATCATTTGTACATTGGAACTGCGGAGAGGTGTTATCATCTTGATCGCCGTTGTCGTTGTTATCCAGATTGGGACAATGTGAAGAGAGGGCTTACAATTTGTGAAATCTGCCGTATTTCATCTTCGACTTTTGAGATTGGGCAATGTATTTTTGCTTCTGAACAAGGACAGAAGTTTCATTTGACCCGATTTTGTCGTACTTTCAAGAGTCTACCGGTGACTGAATATGCAAGGTGCACTGCATGTTGTACAATGGAACATTCTACACAGGTTTTATTCGGAGATTCAGTACCTCGTCAGCGAAGAACTGCTTCGTCAACTTCTTCTATTGCAGGTATGTCAGAGGATTAGATTTTTCTGGATGGTGATGGGACGCCATGACTTTCTGGGTTGCATTGCATTGACTGCACTACGTATTGGACGAAGACTCCATACTGACCTCTCATCGAAAGGGGGTGTGAAAATCCTACCTGGTATAGCGCTGAGAGATCAGTGACGTTGCACAGTTTTGATTTCACCAAGTATCGTCTATGGACGAGCCTGTTTTGACTTGGAACGATTGTGAATGGACAGATCGTAGTTTGTAGTTTTGATTTGACCGAATATCATTTGTAGAAGATATACTTTTGGACGTTTTTGGATGATCGATGCTTCATAGAGCATCTCATGACGCTCAACGAGCACAACCGACACGGCGGTTGCACTCGTCTTGTTTTGTAGTTGAGAGTTGTGATGTTTTTGTAGGAAACCGAACATTATTTGAACAGTTTGGAAATATTTCAACATCTTGCATGGGTTTGAGAACCGAATGAAAGCTTTTGATCCTCAGTGGATCGCTTTTCGGAATTTCGTCAAGACTGGAATCCAGTTTGCAGTTTAGACAAAAACCCCTCCTTGGTTTTTGTCACCTTTAAACAGTATTTGAACTGAATGGTCAACGATACTCGTTGGCTCAAGCCCGAGCGAGAGAAACAGAGTGTGTGTTGAAGCGTTGCTTGTTGTCTGGAGTGATTTGAGCGAGAGAGCACGGAAAGTTTGACTCACGTTTGTTTATTTGTGGAAAAGCCTTTGGGTAACTTTGATCGCGATAGGTTTTGTTTTGGTTTTCAAGGCACAACTTAGCGGTGCAAAGTTTTACGCATCTAAGGTCTGACCCTCGCACCAATATCAGCCGATATCTTGCTCGCTTCACTTCGTCAGCTTGCTGATCGTAGTATTGATTGGCAATTGCAAGGGGAGGGTACTCCCAGGTTGGTGCCGCATTGAGTGACCACCGGCTTAGCTGTGCTAGATTCTCTTGGACTGGGTCAGGGTCAAATTTTGGCATGCTCCATGTCGTTTCTCCTCTCCGTAGGCCCCGGATGCCATATGCAATTGCAGCAATCACCTGTGCCATGCCCATGAGCCCCATCATGTCTAGCGGGGAGACCAGCAGGGTTAACGATTTGGACCGAGTGAGTCCGACAGTGATTCTGCCTAGGCAGTCTTCAGTATCTTCTGTAGGAGAGCCATTGGAGTAATACTTAGTGTTGAGAAATCCAATACTGGGCTGAGCTACGATTGATACCTGCGCTGTTCCTCCTGCCGAATTGGCTATTGTTTCTACACGCAGGGTGCGAACATAATCTCTTTTGAGCACGGAGCGGTTCAAATTGTTCTTATGATCAGTTGCTGTGGTCATTGTGAAAAGTCCATCGGCAAATCCAGCATTGTGAGGGAAGGGGCTGAGTACTTCTGACACTAGAGTTTCTAAATCCGTCGCTACCAAACCGTTGATCCTAGCATTAGTATCCCAGAGCACTAGTTGGAACCCGGGTGGCTTGTCGGGAAGGCCTCCCGAAGCAAAACTTCCTAGTTCCCATAGGCCATTGATCTTCCTGCAAAGATTAGGATATCTAACTGCAACCACTGCATGGTATGTCACAGGACTAACCCTGGAGCTGGACGGAAGCATTAACCCCCAGGCATGGATGTCACTTACACCGGCGGTCTGGGAGTTTAAGACTGCTTGTATGTCACCAGCCATGGGCAGGAGGGTAGCAGCATGCTGCAAAATCCAGGCAAGGCGCACGAGAGACCGTGGAAAATTGAGAGCGGTACCCGCCAGCAGTTCCGAGTCTACGAATCGGGAGTATCGTTGCATATTTGGTTGAGCTGCTTCAAATACGGCTTTGAGGCCTGGGAGCACAGTGCTGGCTGCCCTGAGGTCTTCCTCATCCTGCGGCGAGAGGTGACTTGTCCATAGCTGACCTAATGTGGACTGGCCTCGTTTGAGGATTTGACTAAGAGCCGTTAAGCCTTCATTCGCCGAACCATCTAGCAGTCGGATCATTGCATCGGCAAGGTTGGCGGGCATGTAGTAGTTGCGGTCGCTTCGCAGGTCATGCTTTTTAGCTAACAGTAGTTGTCGTGACCGTTTGGCGTTGCGAGCTGCCCGATCAATACCGCCAGGTGTCTGCTCCGAGTCTCCTGTCCAGAGGACCAGGGGTTGCTTTTCTGCAGGCTGATAACTGCAATTTCGCGGTCAGTGCCGTACTGCTGGCCTTCATCAATGACCAGGAGGGAGAGCTCTTGCATGAATCCACTCATTGTGGACCATTGCATGGTAAGATCCTGGGCTACCGTTCCCCCGGTGGCTAATATTAATTGACACTTGTTCAGCATTTGCCTTCTTTCTCTCGGGTGGATATCAAATTTCGTGTGCGAGTAACTGCTTTTGTTGCGCTCTTGGTCTCCCACCAGCCTACCTATGCGCCCAAACACCCCCGACGGGGGGTCGAGCCATAGGAGGAGGTCAGCAAAGGATCGAGTGCCGGAGTTCTCTTTGCAAATGAACAATATTTTGAGGCTGTCGGTAGTGTCGATTTCAATCAAGGCCAGGATGAGGATTGCCATCGATTTCGACTTGCCTGCTCCGAAAAGCCCTTGGATGCACAGATCTAGCCGGTTGGTGAGCAACGCCATTGTCACTGCGCAGAGTGTGCCTAAAACGTGTCCGTCAAGCTCAGCGGCAAAGGAAAGTGCAGTGGAGCGAGTCCAAGGGTGAAGCTCGCCCTCCACGTGACATGGAATTAGCACTAGGCGGAGCAACTGGCCGCACAAATGCAAGAAATGTGATCTTTTGTTGCCCTCCATTCCTTCTACTGCTGTTTGGACATTGTAGATGCCTAATCCCAGGTGGTACCTGCACGGGGGGGTTTGCGCAACCGCGGTAAGCTCACGGGTAGGCTTAGTACATCCGAACATCCACATTGTATCGAGAAAGAAGGTCTGGGGGACCGGGCTGTTCTGTCCCTGGACGGTCGCATCAATGGGGTCCAGGTGCTGGCCGGAGGCACTATACCAGTCTTGGAGGGCTTCGAGTTGTTCCTTTGCAAAAAACTCAATGGCCGGTCCTGAGAGGAAAGCAACTTCGATGAATTTAGGGTTGCACTGTCTGTATATGCGTGAGGCAGCCAGCTCATCCTTTTTTTTGGCTGCGCGTGGCGTGATGGCGAGGACCAAGCCAAAAAGGATTTGAAGGTCATCTCCATCATAAGCTAGTGCGTCCGCTGTACCCACCATGGCAATGAGCCTACCCGTGCCAATGGGGCTGACTTTGTGATGGTGCGCATCGCTGGCCAGCAGGCTGAACACTTCAGTTTTGCCCAGGCTTGGGTGTCGGAACGCGAATGCATCCTGCCCGCCTTTAAACTTTCCAATGTCTAAACTCGCTGCCTTTGAAGAGGAATTCAAGGGCGATGGGTTGCGATGGTTGCCGGATAGGGCCCGCACTTTGCATTGTTAACCCTGTTTCATTATAGCCTTCATTTGGACTGAGCATGGGAAAGTAGTAGTCTAACATGTAGACAGCCAGGGGCAATTGCAAGGTGCCAAGGAAATGTTGTACCATGGTGGTATAGGTGAGCAACTTGGACCTTGAGGAGATGGTGACTGTTGCCAACGTGGCTAAGTATTGGGTTGCCTCTTGCTCAGTTTTGACCTCTGAATTGTGGGCAGCAATGTGTGTAACAAGTGCCTGTGTCGTGGTTTCAGGTAGCTCACACATTTCCGCTAATTCACGCAGGAGTTTTCTGGCAGTTCTTGAGAGCTCAAAGCTGCACCATGAGATCAGACGGAGGGGAGCCTGTGAGTACACTTCGAAGGGGAGCACTCCAGGGGTACCTTCTAACTGCTCCATATCTGGTCGTCCTTCTGGGAGGGCAACTCTTGTCCAATGCGAGTAGTTATGTTGTGCAGTACCGAGGTACGCTCTCCATCCTGTGATATGCGTAATTTTAAAGCCCCGTTGCCTAAGCAGCTTGATGTCATGGTTTGACGGGTTCCATACGCAGAGCCTGTCATCTGCATGGTGAATGAGGTGGATCTCTCTCAGCTGAGATAAATTGCATGTCGTGAGCAGCGATAGTGGCAGCGCAATGGCTGCTAGCACGGTTTTGCCACCAACGTCTGGGAATTCTGAGAGGATAGTTTCCCATACCATTCCTGCGTACGAGCCAGCGCTGTGCCCCCGAATGTAGATGGAGCCTACCATGTATCCTGTTAATCTCAGAAGATCGACTGGGCGGATTTCAGGGGGCAGACATACTCCGACTAGCGGGTGTGCAACTAGCAACTTAGTGAAAAGTCGCAGGCCATGTATGTACCCGGGCCACGGCGGTTTCCTGTGTGCTGGAGTGATGGGACAGAAGTGCAACAGCTTCATGGCCCGACTGATAATCTGCGCTTGCAGTTGGTTCGCACTGGGCATGCCTAAGACGCGGCACCAGAAGTGTGCACCTATGGGAAACATGGCGATGTGCAGGAGCAAGTATTCTTGTGTGTGAGCAGTGCCTGCTACTGTGCCAGCTCTTGCATTCCAATCGTCCTGTTTGCTCAGGGATGGCCCGTAAACATGTCCTTCCTTTTTGCAGGCTAGCAATACGTCCCAGTTTTCATCGAGTTCTCCTCCACCCAACCCAGTGCACTGAACTTCCAGGGACCCTGGGTCAGCGTCATTGAGTTGCCAGGAGGTGTTATCCATGACAGTGAGTTTCCAAGCAGTGTATTGGGGGCCAGTATGGCTAGCAAGCACTTCGTTGATTGCTAGTTCTGCGTTGCCAGGGTCAATGCCCAGTCGCCGTTGCAGCGCTTCCAGCAGAGGGAGGATTGGGGCACTGGAGAGCTGGAGGCTCGCATGCTGACCGCAGAAAACAATGGCAGGATCGCAAGTCTTGGACCAAGGTGTATGGTCATTGTTGTTGTTGGGGGCTTCCACCGGTGTCCACATACTCTGAAGAAGCAACACCTGCAGCTTGGTAAGGCTTCTGGGATGTAGTGTCCCTGGGTGTTGTGTCTTCAAACCAGGTGGGACGGACTGACTGGACTCCTATGGGACTTGCAGAACTTGTAGTTTTGATGCTTTCTCTGCGCAGGCTATGATAGACGGGCGGGATCATCCATGCCGGCACAAAGACTGTGATAAACTGCACATTCCAAATGACCTGCAAATTGTGCGGCTTGACTTCAGGCGTGATACATCTTACCTGACCATCGATCACTCTAGTGTATGATTCAGAGCGGTCGAAGGACGCTGTGACTTTCAGGCCTAGATAAAGTTCTCTAAACCAGTATTCCTTAAGCATCATAAAGGAAAGGTGAGGTGCCCTCACTTCCAATACGTGCGAGGCTGGCATTAGAAGAGTTACTTGTAGCTGTGTTCGTATCAGCAAAAAATACACTTCCTAGGCACCAACCCACCAACCCAGATCCAGGAAGTGTGTCAACGACATCTGTCCAAAACAAACAGCCACCTGCACCAAATGCAAGCAACCAAAACAATCAGTCCACGCAGACAGGAGTCAAGAAATTCAGCAGTCCCAAACGAACGCCAACAAGACATTCAGCAGCCAAAGACTTTAGTGAGCCTGCTTTCATCATGGCCCCGAAAACGGGATCCAAAAAACTAGTAGAAACATGGCGGCCATAAAGGGACCTCGACTGTATCTGGGCAGTGAGTGCAAAATGTGTCAAATGGATTGGCAAGGCTATAGAAACCCCGAACACCCGGTACCCGGGGTCGGGGTTCCTCGTTGCGGAGCCAATTCGTGGGAAGTTGAAAAAGAAAAACAAAACAATCAAGGTTTGTCTATCACCTTGGTGTGCGAATTGATGTCTGATGGCTGACCTAGCTATAAGAACTAGTGGAGCCACAAAAGCTGCAGTGCAAACAATTGAGCCAATTACGGTTCATGCAACCCTCTTTGCTCAAAGTAGAGATTAGTTCTACTGGAGTTGAGATGACTGACAACGACAGGACCTGGGACACACGCCTAACCAAGACAGCAAGTGGACAACTCCCCATAAATCCCCTCACTCTGGCTTGCGGGGGTCACACTTAAGGGGGTACTCACCCATAAATTAGGTTTGGGGGGTATTACCCTGGCACGCAGCTGCTTTTCTCCTAGCGCATCTGTGGGGTAGGCAGCAATAGAAATGGCACTGATCAGGTGGTTTCACACAGTCAGGTGCACGCAATTCTAACTGGCTGCAGGTTTGATCAGTCAATAATTTCCATTTCCATATCCGCTACAGGCGAGGCTTGCGGAGTGCCTGGTGGCTGGCCATCTTGCATTCTTTTGAGGCGCTTCTTGATACGCGTCAGATGCTCGCGAGCACTGGCTAGCCGCGTTTCATGAAAGGCCACTCTTTCACAGGCTGCCTTCTCCATGTTCTGTAAGGTCGGGATGTCCGCTGCGGCGAGGTCAACGTCCTGTCTGGAGTCACTGGCGGGCTCAGGGCTGCTGGCAACAACAGTGTCAGTGGCTTGCGTCTCTGGCGATTCATTTGGTGTGTCAGCAGGCGACGATTCTTCTGTCGGTGTGTCGTTGTCGGCAGCGGGTTGCTCCTTTTGAGGTTGCTGCTGTTCTTCGTCTTTGTTGTGTGTTGCAGATTGAGAGTCGGAGGATAACACGCCGGTACCCGGGGTATCCGTCTTTGATTTGCTCGTGGGTAGGGTCGATGGTGGACCTGGTCTTTGGCTGAATAGTGACTGTGCACTGACCTTAGACGGCCGATTGCTTTGGTAGTGCCAACATCAGGGGTTCTTTGCGATGGTGCGATACAGGCATAAGCTTCTCGAAGGTGACAACATTGCGTTTTATCGACGACCTGCGATATTGAAATTCCGGGTGGGAGTGTGACAAAAATTGAGGAGGGTTCAAAGGTACGTATGATCAATTCATTGTAGTATCGTACCTTCCATTCATCTCGCTCAAGGTGGATAGATTTCAAATGAAAACACTGTTCTGGACCAAGCACGATATGATAAAAAAGCCACTTCTGGTGGTCCCTATGCTTGATAAATTCATGATGAAGTAAATCAATCTTGACAGTGTCAGGATTCATCACAAAAGATTCCTAGATGAAAGAGTTGTCACAAAAATTAACTTTTTGTAAGCATTCCATCAAGGGTATATGCAACTTACGTAGCGACCCTCCCCTTCCTTGCCTGAATTGAGAGATGAAATTCAGCCACGTATTAACCAACTCAAACCTTCTCAGCATGCGAAGCGTTCACAACCTCCGCCTCCACCGCAACCAACCAGGTGGACGGAACGAACTGCAGCAAAAAAGCCGGTACAAGCACTACAAGAAGCCGCTCCACAGGACCCAAAGGGTACTCAAAGCACGCCACAACAGGTGGCTGATCGAGAACGGCAATATATGGAATTGCAGTCCATCATTGCTCAAGCAAACCAACGGACGTTGGCAGACAGCCGACCAGCGGATGGCAAGTAAATCCAAAAACCAGCCAATTTGCTGGCCGCGAGTCAACAAAGCACAGACAACGCGACAGCCGCCGTATCAACCAATCCCAGTACAGGCGTGGCGGCAGAAGCTCCAACTCCTCACCCATGCTGGATTGAAGGAGCAGTATACTAATGCCACACCGACTGCTCATTTTCCAAACGGTCATGGAATGAACAGCACTAAGAGTGTGCCTTCCCACGGACAGTCCAGTCCAACACCAACAGGGAACAGACCAGCTTATCGCCCACCTTATAAACCCAGGCAGTGCAGAGGATCTCCCAACACACCTCCTGAGGGCGACATCGAAATGCAGCCTGCGCCAACCAATAACAGCAAACACCCAGAACCCCCGGAAACGCACCTTCAGACAGGCACCGGCGAACACTGTGAAGATGTGCCCATGGAATGTGTTGCAACAGCTCTTGATCCGGTTGACGACAACACTCATAGTTCTGACAAAGAATCGCACCAACATGATAATGCCCTCCATGGTCATAACCCCCTCGCCTCTGAAAACAACCTTGCCATGGCCAACCTTGATCAGAATCACCCTCGTGAACCAGGACAACATGCCCAGGATGGCATTGCGAACAACCTCAGTTCCCCCAAGGTGAAACAATTGCACCACAACACAGGTACGCCCACTGATCACGAAGATGTCGCCAACGTGGGGTACTCACGGTTGTGTGACACTTCCCAATCTACTGCCCAGGCCCATTTTGTCCCCAAAGCCACTGTACAACCCTTACTACTGGACTGCCCTAATCAGCGAAATGATGCTACCCACAGACCCACTCGTACCCACTCCATACCTCAGGCCACAGAACCACTCAACCCTCCTGCGTGTATCGCCAATGACTCAGCGCCTAAACAACAAGACCATTCTGATAATCTTACCTTAAAAGTGGGCTTACCAACACAAAAGAGTCGGCAGACCAGCAAGCAAACAAGCCGCAGCAAAGATGAACATAGGAGTGTACCTAATCAGCCACCCGAAACTGTCTTAGACCTCTTAGCACAAAATGCCGCCTATCAGCCACTGGATGGCAATGCTAACACACATGCTCCTGGCGATGATGTAATCTTTGTCAAAGCCTCACATAGCCCTATTGACAACATTCTATGTGGCAGTGAACAAAGCAGTAGTCTCCTTATTTCCAATAGAGAAATCATCACTGGATGGCCCAGCTCATTTTCCCATGCTGATTGCGACTACTTTGCCAAGCTTGCAACGTGTTATCTCATTAAATTCCCAAGCTACATGTGTTATGCGGTTACTGCACTTCGTGTCCTCACCCATGCACCTTGGAATGATAACATGTTTCATGGCCACATCAGAGAATTAGTCCTATGTGCTATCGGCAATGGATGGACATGGGCTGACCAGACTGCTACTGTGCAAGGAAGACGAGTAAGCATTGGAGAAGTCTGCGCTGCTTTTGCCAGCTACTTAAATGTGAATGCCTTTCCGCCTGGGCAAGTTTCTGACCTTGACACCGCTATCATTGCAGCCTGTGATGACTTATTTCCAGACCATAGCGAGCTTTTCTTTGCGCAATTTCATGTGAACTGCCTTTCATGTAACGCATCGGGCAAGGTTTCAGCCGCTCTTTTCGATACAATGTTGAGTATTAACACGGAGAATGATACCATAGATCTTCCACAAATGATTGCAGATCGGGCTCCACGCCTTGCACTTGACAGAGAGGATGTTGGTTTTTCTCACGCCAGTGACTGTTACAATCAGGACCAACAAAACAATGAAGAAATTGAAGGTTGTTTGATTTTCACCCTCAAAATTACAAGCCCCATTGAGCAACTACCAATTGCCACTAAGGCATTAAACCTCCTTGGACAGCTCTTCAATGTTCCCACCCTGAGTGCCAATCCCATTTCTCAATCTTTCATAATCACTGGTATCATCATTGTTCAAGGAAAGTCGTCACACCATTTCCTTATCATTGAGCGGTGGAACGAAGGACAGGTTCTCGTTTATGACAACCTCCGAGGCCATGCATGGATCCCGGTCGAACAACTGAAAGCAACCTCCTTTGTATGGGGTTTTGTCTTCCGTCGACATGAACATCAGCCTTATTCTTTCCAACCTCCACAGTACAAAGCCATTGCACCTGCCACACTTCAGTGTGCCAAGCAGTCTCATCGTCCCAAAAAACCAAAGTTAAAGCCCAAGAATATCCTCGGCATCAGTGCCAAACGATATCAGGCCCCCAGCCTCTCAAGAAAGAAATTGGGAAATAACAGGACTTCGGATAAGTTAACTGAAGTATTGGATAGCAAGTCAATTGACCCCCCACCGGCAAGTGAGAGCCCTCATCCTGCCGATACCCCGAAACGCACTCACCCTGCACACAGTGGGGCGGGTGATCAACACGGGGTACCCGTGGTTGGTTACCCACCTAGCACCGAACACACGTCTCTCCCTCTGCAAAGTGAGCCGGCCAGCAATGATCAGTGCAGCCACCATGGGGTACCCATGGTTGGACTTGGTCCGCCTTTTCCCCATAATGGTACACCAATTCCGCATGCCGACCAAAACAACGACATCGCGAGTGGTACGTCAGAAAGCCACTGTGGGGCACCCACAGTTGGTCTGAAGGACACCCCTCAAAACGATAACGGTACATTATCCCATGCAGACCTTGGCAGTAAAGAGCTTGTTGCTGTGCCGCACCCTCATGAAACTGAGGCTTTGACACCAGTCAGTATTAACGCAAGTGCCCAGTGTCCAACGCATGAGCATGCACCAACGGATGCTGTCCAGTCACGCCCCAATGATAATTGCAACAGTGTAAACCCATCCTGTAGCTATGCTGATAGTCTCCGCCCTCCAGTCAGTGGTGAGAATGGTGCTTCCCATAGTTCCTTTGCGAAGGAGAAAGATGCATCCCCTCCCAAAAGGGCTAAGTATTCCAAAGTTCACCCATACGCTATCATTAGCCTATTTGACGGTGTAGGCTCAGCTATTCCGGCCATCACTAAAGCTATCGGATGTGCCCCGCGCATTATCATTGTTGCAGAATGTGACCCAATCCTCAGACAACTCGTTGGTGAACAATTCGCTCTTCGCACTGATGGGGAATGGACCCAATCCAGCAAGGACACTTACACGCTCTATGCTGACGATGTGCGGCAGCTTCTTCGCAATCAATGTCGAATACTTAAGGAAGCATTTGCATTAGCTGGGCCACAGTGCCGTTGGTTTGTAATCGCTGGCTCACCCTGCCAGGATCTTACCCCAGCTGGCCCCCTGAAAGGACTCCTTGGACTCACTGGCCATTGTAGCTCCCTCTTCTACTATGTCCATGTAATCCTGTGGCTTGTGCAAATGAACTACCCTCTGGAGCACATTCGCTTTCTGCTTGAGAATGCAGGTGCGATGCTCGACATCCATCGCAAAGCAATCCTACGTGCCCTTGGACTTAACCCTGATTCGACTCCCGATAGTCTCCGCGTTGACCCCAAGAATACACATGGCATAAGGCGTAACAGATTTTACTTTCGCAACTACCAAGACTGTGTCAAAGTCTCTAAGACAGTTGTCCTGGAACCGAGTGACATAGAAGGGCCTTTAGTAGACTTTAATGGTCATCCGATTCCGTTTGGGCCACTCCTACGAGTTAGATCAGTCCTGGGATACAATGTGTATCAGCTATCTTGGACGGCATATCAACCAATTTCTCTTATATGGGACTACCTTTTCTGGGGAGACAAAGCTCAATTTCAACTCAAAGCCAGAATGCATTCCAGTGATATAATCCCTGCCCTTGACTTTGAGAAATCTCTGCCGCCACACTATCTGCGTGCATGGAATCGATTCCTACAGTCTCTCCGACAAAAAATGTGAGCACCATTGATAGAGACCGGCTTGTCCGTGCTATCCTGCCAATATTCCATCATCCCCACATTAAAGCACCCATGAGAATCTTGCTCTGCGAGGAAGTCGAGAAACTCGCTGGATTACACAACCATTTTGACAGGGTACAGGCTCATCGCTCGCTGCTCACTGAGTTTACAGTTAGAAACTATTGCGGCAATAGCTTTCATCCAGAATATATTCAGGCAGCCGTAGGGCACCCTGAGCGTCTACGCGACTGGCTTACCGAACCTGCTGAAACAGCAACCAAGCATACATGGTCCGGAGTCGCTCACCCAAAACAAGCTCGAGCTCAATATCAAGCCCTGCGTGAACAAGTCCAAACCCTGGCACGAGAACAACGTATCCGTGATTTCTCCTCCAAGCAAATTGGTCTTGACCCAATGCCGGAACTTCCAATTCATGCACTCGAAGGTCCCTTGACCCCAGTCATGCCAATTGTACTTCCTAAGCAACTGCTGCCTACTACCCGTAAGATTCACCCTGCCGACCTAGGCGTCATGGACAACAGACCACCATCGCAGCTTTCGCCAACTGCAATTCAGCTCCTTCAGGAAAAACAAATGCAAAACATCCTTGTAGGAATGAGGTTTTTCGGAGCAGGAATTGGAAAAGCAGAAGATCTGCTGCAATTCTTCTTTGGTCATAATTATGATGCTGTTGTTGAACGCCATTGTCCACAGGCTAAGGAATGGATCTCCCACCAACTTAAATCTGCTGGACAGTGCACCTCCACCATGGCACAAATTTTGCTTTGGTTGTACTCCTTATTACATTATGAGCAAGTTTCTGTTCATTTTGTTCATATTGTTGACTGGGAAGATCAAGCACATATTGCTACCTTCGGGGACGCCCCTGCCAAATGGACGGTCTACTGTGTTCAATTTCCACGCTCGCGTACTTTTCACCTTGACACAGCTGCGTGGAATTGCCATACCCGGGTTGACATCCCATGGCAGCAACTGCCTCACCCTGTGGTGTTTACGGCTGCACCTATCCCGTTCCACTGCACCAACCCCAACTGCATCTGGTTTGCTGTTCCTTATGGACCTAAAGGACAATATCTGCTTTGCCATCGATTTATTGGCACATTCCTATATGACCAGTGCATTGTTTGCTTTTTGTCTCGGTTTGTCGAACAAGCCTCCTGCAATATACATACGGCAGCTAGTTCTTATCCTGAACTCCATGGTTGTATGTTTATTGACAATGAAGGTAATGTCGCCGTTGCTGCTGCGCATGACTGGAAGCTTGATGACACTACGGGATACCAAACATGCCTGATCAAAGCATCTATTGACAGCCGTGTTTTCAAGTACCCAGAGCATAGTGACACTCTCCCACATATTAACCCTATTGGGAAAATCAGTCAGGAACTCGCATGCAACTGGAACACAGACGATGCCCCCCCAGATTTTGCCTTTTTTGTTTGTTCCCTGATCGAGTGTCATTAGTAACCATGCAGCGCCTCGGGACAGTTGCGAAACCTCTGCTGCTCGAATTTCGCAACGCGTGGTCCCGACAAATTCGAGCGTTGTATTCACTACAATTTATGACCAAATGTCCGACAAGCCTACACTGCTTGCAGTCACTCTCCTTTTTGCCGCATGTACTCCAGATCCCCGCACCGTGGCCAATATTAGATATCCAGACAGTGGCTAATAAGTGTGGCATCCGCAGTGAATGTTTTACCCACTCTAGGCAACTCCTTGCACAAGCACTTGCCAACTCTTCTGAGTTTAGCCTCCTGTGTGCTGAAGTCCTCAAATATCGCCTAGAAAAGAAACAAGATTGCTGTACTGCCCTCAGACATTTAACCACATGGAATGTATCAGGTTGGAGAACTTTGCAATGGACTAACCCTAAGACACAAGCCATCCTCCGCCGGGCTCGGCATGGCATTGTCTGCCTCCAAGAAACCAGATGGACGGCGAGTACTGCTACCAATTTTCTCCAAACCTATCCAGGATTCAATATTGCGCACTCCCCATCGATCGCAACAGAAAATGGAGGCCTGTCGGGAGGAGTAGCCATATTGATTCCATGCTCCTTCAGACTATTGCAGGAAATTGTTATCACGCCTGGCAAACTCCTTGCTGCACAAGTCCAGACCAGAACCGATTGCTTTTGGGTGATTTCGGCCTATTGTCATCCCAGCAGCGCTAAAGAGGACTGTGAAACGCTTGCCAAATGGCTATCTGATCATCAGGACCATCCTGACCCATTCTTCATTGTCGGAGACTTTAATCATGGTCATCACCTATCCCTTGATGCCTGGCACCGCATTTTAAGTTGTGCTCAAGGTGACGACATCGTCAAAGATGAACCGACCTTCTGGGGCCCAAATGGCTCGTCATCAATCGACAAAGTCATTCTCCCGACCGAATACATGAATCGTGGGCTAATCCAACATCAGGTGTACTATGATCGTCTTTTTGAGTCTGCTGGGCATGCATGCATATCCATCCAATTGCGCCACAGGCCACCAGTTTCTAGTAGCCCAGACCTGCCTCTACATATGACCATACCGGCAAGTGTTTTCCAACCGGGCAAGGATCGACATGACACCCGACAAGTGTGGCCTTCACTCCAATCGCTGGTTCGCCGACTTTGCTTAGTCTCCCAGCCCACATTCGAATCCCTTCAAGCATTATTATGGCAATGGTGGATGTCGCTCCCGAAGCGGCCCCGGGACTTCAACACTCTGAGGAAGCATCTCCAATCTGATCGACCACTTCTCAACATCTCTAAACGGTTGCTACGAGAGCTTCTGGCGACCCTTCCAGGCTTCCGCCCTGCCCTAGACGAATATTGCCAATCATCCACTGTTATTACGGTTCCTCGTACCTTCCTTTGGAAGTGTTTCGAGCTCCTTGACTTACAGCTACAACAACAGCATCTTATCACTAGGAATAGAGATGAAACTACCCGCAGTCGTGGCCTGGGCACTAATGCCCCTCTGTGGCAGAGATTGCGAGCTAGCTGCCCGCGCACTGTTTTTTATAATGGTCCTATTCTGGACGGTGCAGGCAACCAGTGCCGGACCGACTTGGACTTGTCTGCGGCCATGCTCGCTACCCGCAAGTTCTGGTTCCAACCGCCTGTCAAATATGATCCTGAGTGGACAGACTACCTGGAGCAGTATAAAGCACAAACACAGCCCTGGCCACATGTTCCCCGCGGAAGACCTAATCAGAACTGTCCTTGCCACCAACGATTCTTCCCCAGGTCCTGACGGAATACCCTATGCAGCATGGCGACTTCACCCTGGAGTTTCATCTGATGCGATGATTACTCATCTCAATGATATCTGTAGATCCGCAGTCCCCCCCCCTTGCTCAGTCCAAGCATGGATCCCGAAAGCCAAAATGGGCCCCACTGCTGATAACTTCCGTCCATTGGGTATGCCATCGACATTTGAGAGAGTCATAGACGGAAGTATCGCGACAGTCATGACCAGAGCCATTGCTCCACTGCTCCACCCCTCTCAAACGGTGTTAAATGTCTTCCGCGAACCGCAAAGTGCTGTCCAATCCGTACAAGCTGTTCTAGATCAAGATGCACCATGCGCATGCCTGTCATTGGACCTTTCCAAAGCATTCGAGCGGATTAACCCCCACTGGATCTTGCAAATTTTATCCGCATGTAAAGCCCCCTGGTGGATCATCATGTACACCCGGCACATCCTTCTCTTTCGAAGATGTCGGCACAAGGTCCAAGGCAAGTTGTTACCCTCAAAAATGATTGTCACAGGCGTTGACATGGGTCGATCTTTTTCAGTCCTGCTTTTTTGCGTTGCCATGGATCCAGTTTTGACCTACCTTAACCGAATCCCCGGCATGCTGACAGTTCAGGGATATGTTGATGACACCACGATGGTGGGAGATACCACGGCAGGCATGCAATGGCTCTCCGATGCCTGGCAAGCTTGCATCCGTTTGAAATCCGCTGGCATCCAAATAGATGAACACCACTGCTGGCGAACCAGTGGGATCAATATGCATGCAGCTAGCTCTGGACAGATCGACCAATACCCTCCATTAAATTGGGCAACAAGTTTACCAGGACATGCTACATTGCGGCAAGCCTTGGTTCACAGAGCGGGTTATAGCACCACCACCATAGTGTGCCGAGCACATTTGTTTGTGTGTCTCACCCCGGCAGAGGTTGATTTAATATTAGCCGGAGAGCATCTTGCTAAAATTCACCCCCTCTTCCTGGTACAGTGTAGTTGCTCCAACAAGTGCAGTGTACTGGTTAATCACCCAGCCTCCCATAGTACTCTGAATGCGCTAGAACGCTCCGACTGGGGAGCCCACCTCATTGAGGGAAAAACTATTGCGCTGGGTCTGCTCCTATATGGTAAATATACCCGTAGTCATCAAGGGTGGACCCCTGTAGAGGAACTTATAGGCACACAAGCCATTAACCCTAAAGCCATGTCCAAAGCAAACCATAGGCTGGCCCTATTCGCCACACCTGCTCACTCCGTAGTGCAAAGAAGCCTTGCCAATAACTGCTTTATTCTGTCCCTTAATATTTACCAAAGTACATACTTTGGCTTTACTCCGGACGACATTAATCTATACCAACAACGCTCTGCTAAACTTATCCTTGGCAGACCATGGCTGGCCGCACGGTTTCTCCCACACATATTTCGGTGGTTAGGTATTGCTCCTGCCTTGGACCCAGCGGTCACACTCACTGCAGCGTGTTTGGGTTATTGGCTTAGACAAAACGGCTCTACTGCCTTTCTCTCACCGGGGTACCCGGATGTAGGGACAAGGCAAGGAGCGGTTGTCCAACGCATCTTCCGAACATGGATTCCCCTGCTCGGAATTGACACAGTCGGCAACTTGTTACGCATAACTGCAGGACAAAACACCAGGAAAAAACACTTCCAATTCCTCCGCCAGCTGAAACTCAGTCTTTACGAGGCCATCCAAGTGCATGCACTGCAATATCTACAGTCTAGAGTAAGCTTACAACTCCTGCCAGGTGGGGTATCGTGGGCTTGGTTGACCCATTTAGCCACAGTGCCTAAACTTGCTGTTAATGGGGTTGCACGCTTTGCGGTCTTGCGGTGGGCAGTAAATGAGGATGATGATGAATGCCTGCGGCTTCGACTTGCAGGCTCGCTGCAGGCTGAGCAGCCATGCCAACTCTGTGGAATTCCCACCCGTCTGTACCCACTCGGACTTAATTTTGCCCCAGCATATGAGAAATGCTGCCATGACCAAGCTATCAATGCTACCACTCTATACAGTAGTGAGAGATGGGGGATCCCGACCACATCCCCCTGGCATGCCATCGCGGAATCTGCTCGGGGATCCTTTCATATTCCTGCCTCATGGTGTAACCGTGCACGAGATCTCGCCCCCTGTGTTGCGTGCGGACATGGAGACAATTCCTCTCAACATTGGGCTCGTTTCTGCATAGTGCCTGTCCTAGTTGCCAACATCTTGTCACCTTCCCCCAATCCAGTGAAATCTTTGGATCAACTAGCCCGAGGCAACACAGCTGGATGCGTGATCGCGAGCCACATCCTGCATCAGTTCCGCCGACTCTTGCTTGAGCATGGAGGCATGCAACATGCGCCATCTTCAGTTCCCCTAAGTGTCCCTGAATGGCTAACCCGCCTACATGACAATGCTCTGCAGGCAATCCCAACTCGCTTCCTCCCGGAGCCTGTCTCTCCCGTCAGACCCCAGAGTGCAGGCGCAAACAACCAGAATCATCCTTGCTACATGCAAACTGCCGCCAATGAAGCAGTTACTCTCCACTCTGCAGCACTTCCCGATTTAGTTTGCACAGCTACGTCATCCATTGCCCCGGATCAGCCTATCGCTGTGCTCCCCCTTGGACATCCATGGCTAAGCCTCATTGCCCCAGCTCGAGCCCGGGTCGCTGGTTTCCGCCCTAATGCCAAGATTGTACCAGCCTGCCCCAACTCGCCTGATTCCTTCTGTACTGTTACAGCTCTTCAATCCATCAGTCCAAATGAGTTGATCTTAGCTATCCCTCCCGATGATACACCATCCGAACCCTCGATACAGATCGTAGGCCAATTCGATGGCAGTTGTATGCACGAAGATGCCTTAGGAGGAGCTGGATATGTCATCTATGTAATAGAAGGTGGTCGGTCTCGCGTTATTGCATGTCGGTCAGTCGCTCTGCCGCATTGTTCAGATAATATAGAAGCAGAAATCATGGCCTGTTTGTATCTTGTTGAAGAAGTCGCTGTTGTCGTTAAGCAGCGTTTATCGAGCCGCGGCCTCACGCCCAAGGTAGTCACCCAAGGTGACATTCTCCCGGTCATTAAGTATTTCCAATTTGCAGGCCGTCTCCGGAGGATAGATATGCACCAACCATTGGAAAGCATTCGCTCAACCGTAAGTCTGCATCTCCCTTGTAGCCTCTTCATATATCTGCCTCGAGTTGCCAACGGCATAGCAGATGACTTGGCTGGGCAAGCCACTCAGTTCCTGTTGGCTAAATATAGGAGCAACCCTGCTGCCTTCAATCGGAATGCTGGGCCGGTGTCCATCAAGCCATCTTTCCCCACAGGCCTCTTTCAGGTCGGAGGTTTTCACATTCAAAGTTTTGAACAACCCTGGAGCCAGCCCATACTTACTCTAGTAGAGAGGCCCAGTATTGATCACGGCCTTCTCCGAAAACACGTGACCCTCCACCCCCATCACCGCCAGCTGATCGAATCCTATCTCTCCCCGTGCCTGCCGCAAAACTGCAGTATTGAAATTGACTATTCCCCCAAAGCTGCTGACAACCATGGACGAAGATATTGCTGCACCGTAGGAGGCCAGCGACTACCGAGAGCTGCCAGGCTTTTATTGTTCGGGCAAACTCACTGCGAAATTGACCTCAAAGGATCTTTTTATGAACTTGTCCGACGCCTGGGATTACTGTTTGCGCCTGACTTAGTACCCCTCCCAAACATCGATGAGTTCCGCGCGCAGCTAGCCCGAGACCCCTATATTCAAAAAGTAGAAGCAATCTGCCCCGACACCATCAAGCAACTCCCACTGAGAATCATCAATAGCTCCCTTGATGCTACATACCGATATCTAAGCTCTCTGGTAGATGACTCCCCCAGTGCGAGTGTGAGCGCAATCCTCTGCCAACTCGGGTCTTTGAGTACAACCCTGACTACTCAGTTGCTACCGCGTTTCCGCCCAGAGTTCCTGGTCAACCATAGCGACAGCGCCTTTCGATTGCTAGAGTACTTTGAAGCCACAATTGTCGAGGACACCATTCGTGCCCTCATTGCCCGCCACCCAACACAATCTTTGGTGTGGCTACATGATGGTTTCTTAGTTGCTCCCCCGCCTCCTGAACAAATGGTAAGGCAGATCGAGAAGGAAGTTCTGTCCAAGCATCAGCTTTACTTTGGTCAGGCATGGTTCAAGGTCACCTCCCTTACCACGGCGCGCAATGCATACGTAGACACCCTCAAGCATACCGCCAGCAGCCATGCCCTATCCCTTACCCGTCGTACATCCCACAATTCCCAACGTAAACAGCGCAGTGCTCAAGGATCGCCACACATTTGCACCACCCCCTTGGAAGCCCTTGCCAAATTGCGCGCTCGACGTGAACGCCCGACGTGAGAGAGTTGAAACGTCTGCCCGGACCCTGTTGCTGCCTAGGTGACCACAAAGCAACCGTTTCTCTGTTGCTCACCTATCAGGGACTAATGCAACCCCTAATAATGAGCCTCAGAATTTACTACATCATAGTCGCCCAGGAGTATAAAGCTACAACCCACTAAGTTGACGTGATCTTGCGGAAGGTGACCCAACCCCAAGACAAACGGCCTGCCACTGCCCAGGCAGTTCCAGGCCACTGCAACGTAGTTATTGCTGATTGAGACCCCCTGTGACCACCAAGTAACTTTCATCAGCTCACTACCTTATTGGTACCCACCCCCCGCCAATTTAGTTCTCAGGCCTCATGAACACTGGTCAGGTCAAGTGGGCCGGGCTCCCAGGGGTACCCTAGGTAGCCCTCCCCACCTGCACAAGACCCATGAGGACATCTTAATACTGAACCACTAGCCTCGGATAGTAGAAGACCCTTTCCATAATTAAGCAAACTAGCCTAAGGTGTTACATGCGCACCAGCTTTAACCTGGAGGACGCCAAATTATGGGCGACTTTCTGCTGCCCACTAAGGATATGGCACTCTCAAGAGATTAAGTGGTCCTACAGACAGGAATCAGTTGCAGCCGCTCGCGGAGACTCAGCGAAGCCTAAATATCAATCTGCAAACACTATTAGGTTGCCAGGCTGCAGGAACTGCTCAACACGACCATGTCCACCTCACAGTTGACTAAAGGTACATCTCGCAGTATAGCTCCACTCTGTTTTGAACTCCTGTTTGCCTCTTTCTGGGCGTCCAGAGGGAATCAACTTCCCACCCAGGGGAAACGGTGGGAAGTGGGGAAAAAAAAAATACCTCTCTGTACCCCAGCTCCTCAGCAAGCACAGGAATCGTGAAACAGAGTGCAGAACGTTTTGCCCTGAGAGGATGGACTAGCTGTGGGATAATCACTATGCCACTGCCAGCGCCCCTTTCTGTTCCCAAGGGTACCTTGGGTAATGGAAATGATGGAAAAAATGATGGAAAAAGTTTTTCAGTGACCCGCATCGAGTTGCGAAGGCTCCTTCGGACTGATAAAAACTACGAAAAAGAAAAACAGTTTAATCTTTTACTGTCTCTGAATCTCGTTTTCTGTCTGTCCGTAGGTAAGTCCTGTACCGTGCCATTTTCTCTGACCCTCCGATCTACCTGCGCATTGTAGTCCACTGCACAACCACCAGCTTCTAGGTTAGTTTTTGGAGTCTTAGATGCTTCGGGCCCTTCTATTCGAGTGCCGTACCAATGGTTAGGTGCAGCAGGTCGCGCTGAGTAACACTGCCCTACAGCGCTACCTGCCACTTAAATTGTTACCTTGTCGAATGAAGCATCCCATAGTAGAAACGAATGGATGACACTTCCCTGTCCATGCTCAGATGCCAACAAATGCTGGGTAGTTATTGCTGACTCGCACGTCTCAGGGAAAGATATATCTTCTCTGCTCCAACCATAATGGTTAGTATCAGCACACTACCCAAGCACTCAACCCCTAATCTCCCACCTTGTAGCTAACCCTGCGGGTGGATGTTCCACAAAACTGGCCAAATGGATAAAGGTTGCTCCCAGAAATAGCTCTTGCCCAATTGTCATTAGTCCAGTTTACCACATTGAAGAGGGCCTTGTTCTACTAGTTATTGCCGTGTTGGCAGCATCGCTAAGCTGAGCAACGCCTATGCTTAGAGTTGTTTTCCCACTATCATCTTGCCAGCCGGCGCACTATCTTAACCTAAGTTATAGCACTACCATCAACGTGGATATAAGAAATTCCGCAGAATTGTCCAATAAATGAGGGTCGCTCCCGGATGATGGACATCACTTCCACACGACACCGCTGAAGATCCATGGCCATGCGCCACCGACGCAGGACAGAGAAGTACCACAATGACGCCTCCCTCGTGCAGAGTAATTGAGCCGGTAGGACATTCAGTGCCGCCAAGTTCAAGTAGATAGTGCTCTCGCCGCCCATCGCACCTCATACTCAGAGCTTGATAGCCCAGAGTGCTAGCAGAGTAGGACAGCTGCTGTTCCCAAGGGTACCTTGGGTAATGGCGAGATTCTTAACTACTACTCCGAAATGCGGTACACTGCTCCAAACCGGTGCCATCTTAGTGTTCGGTACTTAATTCGCGCCGAAACAGCCTTTGCCTTGCCCTATATGCCAGACGGCGGCATGCAGCTGTGAAGCTCTCTTTGGTCAGCAAGTCTTGGCGCTGGTGTCCGGGACGGAGTCCAACCAGAGCACCAGGCATCGGTTTGCGATAGCTCGCACACCTGCGCGTCAAGTAAGCTGCTCGTGCACGGTCTTGCCTTTTTCTGCCAAGGCCCATGGCCTAAGGATCAAGTTTTTGGGCCACAAGTGTAACTCCAAAATCTACTAGCACAGAACAGCGCAAACTCCATGGGCGTCAACAATCAGTCACAGGTAACTGGCAAGATTTTCTGGCAAATAAGTTCTTGCACAGACCAGCCTCTTGGACAACCTACTTTCTAGGACATCGCAGGATTTCACAACGAAGATCACGGACCATGTTAAATGTTGATGGAAGTACTTCCGCACATCGATGAACTTAGGCCTCTTCGGATTGGTGCAAGGCACAAAAAGGAGCTGCGGCCGCGGTAAGCTCTCCAGTTGCCGCATTTGAATCGGAATCACCATCTGTCCAAAGGAAAGACGTAGAAAATGCTATCCCTTCGACCCACTGTTGTGCCCGATAATTGTAATTTACCGAATGATTTCAATTTTTTTTACTCTTTTCGGGCATATCCTTTTGGAAGGTTTTGATTGCGGGCCTTGTGACCAATACTGAGTGACCATGTAATTATATCAATAATTTTTCAGAGGTTGATGAGCTCTTCAGACATGCTGCCAACAGCTGCTGGAAAGACTGGTGCTTCCTAATTACTGGTGGCATAGCTCCAGCCAACGTCCTGCCATTCAACTATCATGGCCTGTTTCCTTGTTTGGTTACCAAACTCAACAAATGCCGAATAGTTTGTCTCCCTGTAACCTAGAATATGCAGGACCTCAGCTACTGGACAATGATAAGGACCAAAGGTCTGCGTGAAGTGGCGAATTCACTCCCTCAGAGCAGCCTTGAGTAGGTAGCGCGTTCACAGAATTGCTTGTTTCTGCCAAGGCCCACGGACCAAGGGAACAGTCTACTGGACACGGGAGGGGCACCTAGGGAGAAGTACGTCCCCAAATCCCAAGCACAGAGCAGCACTAACTCTATGGGCTTCCGCAATAACGGGATGGTAGCTCTTGGCTTCTGTCGCTACAGATAAATTTTCCCCATGCTAACCATTATCCCTCTCGCCAACATATCCAACGTGACCAGTGGATGTAGCTGAGTAGGACCGTCCACCATGCTTAGCAACCGTCCTCCATTCTAAGGTATTCATTCCCCCATCAGTGTACCCTTGTCCCTGGCTCTGTACCAAAGGGGTGTTTCTCTAGTAATTGGCTGCCCTTAAAGTAATTACCTGGGGATGGCACTACACCAAATACTATCACATTGTTGTAACGGCTTAAACATTTGCCTCTCTACTGCCACAGTCCAATCTAGATCTCCCAAGTATGCAGGACGCTAGGAATAGCCGAATAGCCACTAGGGCCCCAAAGCATACTATTGACATGTTACAGTAGGAGGTGCGTAAGTGCATACTACTTGTCTATTTTTGTCATTGCGTCCGTGAAATTTGGCTAGAGCTTACCCGCCTCTGTGTTTCCTGTCCACCGCCCTGTTTGCTGCTGAACGTCCATTAGCGCTGTACAGCATTTTGGACCTGATCCATGCACAGGGCAGCGCGTAGCGCAACTGCTGACCATGTTCGTGCCTTACTCCAGCAGCTCCTTTTTGTCCATCGTGTTAAACTCTTGGCCATGAGATTGCAGTACCAGTTGGAGGAAACCATGGATGACCTGGACGACATAGGGTTTGACGAGCAAGTACTAAGCGGAGTATTACGAACCGCCCACCTGGAGATCAGTGCATTTATCGCCCGCTGTGACCGAACAATGCTCACGACGGAACAACGCATCCTGCGTATACTACTGCGATGAAGTGCGGAGCAGCAATGTACAGATAGAATTTTTTCACTTGGCTACACTGAGTGCCCACCTGCTGCCAAGAAACAGTCAAGCAGTCAGCAATCCGTACTCCCTCGAAACCACCATAGGCCCCCTCCAACAAGTGAGTCGACACATTGTAGGTATACCCCCCCGTTTAAGAATAGAGCTGATTGAAACTGCTTCCCGCACTCAACCATCTATCTCAGCAGTCCCTCATACCTTCACCCCCCGCTGTGCCCCTCACATCAGTAGGAACATGACACATGTGTCTTTCATTCCTCCACTGTTCCCAAGGGCACCTTGGGTAATGGTGAGGGTTCAGCTTCGCTTTCACCCTACCAGGCGCTCATCTCACATGGTTCACACACTCATGACTGTCACCCTTCTCCCAATATCCTGACGGCCATATATCCTCTCAATAATGTGTACTCCTTGCTGATAGTGCTCCTCAGGGTCCATCGTTTCTAGCATATCTTGCACAGGTAGCCACCTCCTCCTGTCATGTGCTGCTGCCCCACCACTTGCCCTGCCCCTGCTACTTCCTCCTGTGTCATGTCTCTACTACTGAACCACAATGCACCGTCACTCCAATCCTGTCACCGGTCACATGTTGCACATACTTCCCACCGTTGCAGTGTCTGGTATTTTGTTAACTGTGCCTGAACCGAACATGATTCACTGTCTCCGTCAGCAGCCGTTGGCTCGAACTGTGAGGACACCGCACCTGCATAAGCCAGTGTTGCCAGGATCCTCATTGACCCCAACTTCTAATTTGCTCGCCCGTTCATACTTCAAGCCAACACGGGGTTCTCGTTGTTTGGCCGCTGCCCGCAATAGTGAGTGGTTCCTGTCGTTTGGTCTAACCATACGCCGTGCAACTGCCTCCACTCCGGAGAGAGCTGCCACTGCAGGGTACCTGCTGCTGGTATGCCGAAGCCAAACCCTTTTCCGTCTGGCCAAATCAGTGTTTCTGATCAACACCTACTGGACATATCGGCTGGAATGAATTGGGACATGCCAGATGCCAGCAGCGTTCGCTTTCTTGCAGTGAGGGGCACAATATGGGTAGGAGATTGCCAAACAACATATAACTTTACGCTGGTAGAATACCAATTGCATATTGACGAAGTGCCATGGCTTATCTTTTCTACTCTTGCAGACGTCCTTGAGAAAGAGTTTGACCCTGCCTTTTGGGAGACCGTTAATTACGGCCGGAAAGAGAGGTGGGGCTTTCTTGAACCACCCTGGGATGGAAAAGTCTACGGTGCTGCGCCACCGTATACCCACGTCCGACTATCCATCTTGAATCGTGACGCTCACACCATGCGTGTCGTGCAACCTTTTGTGTGGAACCATACCCACCTGAAAGTTCACCCGAACGGAGCAATGATTTTCCATGAGCAAAAGAGATTAGCTTTCCTGCTGCCTCTGATCGTGGAAGCCCATGAGTTGCTACCGCCTAAGCCATTGTTCTGGGTCAATGATGACAATACCATCCCATTGTGGAGAACCACCCTGTGGTTGCATGAAGAAACTGTACAGTGGTTAGCTGAGACCGGAGAGCCGTACCCACCTGAGCTGCGGGATGAAATTCAGCCACGCATTGACCAACTTAAATCTTCACAGCATGCGAAACGGGCACTGCCTCCGCCTCCGCCGATACCAACCAGGTGGACGGAGCGATCCGCAGCAAAGCAGCCAGTACAAAAACTGCAAGCAGACACTCCACAGGACCCCAAGGGTACTCAGAGCATGCCACAGCAAGTGGCTGACCGAGAGCGGCAATATATGGAATTGCAGTCTATCATTCATCAGGCGAACCAACAAACGTTGGCAGATAGTCGACCAGCGGAGACTAGACAGACCCAAAAACCAGCCAATTTGCTGGCCGCAAGTCAACAAAGCACAGACAACGCGGCAACTGCCGCATCGTCCAATCCCAGTACAGGCGTGGTGGCAGAAGCTCCAACCCCGCAGCCAAGCAAGCCACCTGACAGAATCAGTGCACAATCGTTATTTCACAGAAGACCAGGCCCACCAGCGGCCCCGCCTGCGAACAAAGCGCAAACGGATACCCCGGGTACCGGCGTGTTATCCTCTGACTCTCACTCTGCAGCTCACAGCAAAGATGATGAGCAACAACAACCTCCGGAACAGCCCGCAGCCCACGACGACACATCAACGGAAGAATCGTCGCCTGCAAATACACCCAAAGAATCGCCAGAGACTCAAGCAACTGACACTGCTGGTGCTAGCAGCCCTGAGCCCGCCAGCGAACCCAGGCAGGACGTCGACCTCGCCGCAGTGGACATCCCGACGTTACAGCACATGGAGAAGACAGCCTGTGAAAGAGTAGCCTTCCATGAAACGCGGCTTGTCAATGCCCGCGAGCATCTCACGCGCATTAGAAAGCGCCTTAAAAGAATGCAAGATGACCAATCACCAGACACTCTGCAACCCTCTCCTGTTGCAGATATGGAGATGGAAATCATTGACTGACCATGCAGACAGCTAGCACTGCGTGCACCTGACTGTGTGAAACCACCTGATCAGTGCCATTTCTAATGCCGCCTACTCCACAGATGCGCCAAGAGAAAAGCAGCTGCGTGCCAGGACAATACCCCCCAAACCTACCGTAAGGGAGAGTACCCACTCAAGTATGACCCCCACAAGCTGGAGTAAGGGGATTTAAGGGGATTTTTTGTCTGCTCAGCTGTCTTGGTTAGGCGTGTGTCCCAGGTCCTGTCACCGTTAGTCATCTCAACTTCTGTCGAACTAACATGTACGTTGGGCAAAGAAGGTTGCATAAACTGTCAGTGGCTCAATTGTTCGCACTGCAGCTTTTGTGGCCCCACTAGTTTTCATAGCTAGGTCAGCCATCCGACATCAATTCGCACACCAAGGTGTAAGACAAACCCTGATTGTTTTGTTTCCTACCTGTTTCACCTCCAACGAATTGGCCCCGCAACGGGGAACCTTGACCCCGGGTGCCGGGTGTTCGGGGTGTCCCTAGCCTAGCCAATCCTGTTGACACATTTTGCACTCGCTGCTCATATAGCATCACTATTTTCGCCTGGTCACTTGGCACCTGACATCCGGGTACCGGCTGTTCAGGGTCAAGCCGGCATCAACATGCTGCAACAGCTTATGACACCAAACAGGTTCATTGCATTGACGTCACCTGACCCTGATGACTCAGATACAGACATCGAACCAGCAGAGCCAACCGCCCCAGATAACACAGTCGAGGATGTGTCAATGGACAGTGATACAGAATACTTTGACGCCCTCGAAGCAGAAGATGACGCTCCGTATTTCCAACAAGGGGCCGAGCCTCCCCCAAGAGAACAGTGGGAAATTGCCGCACCTATATAGATTTCTTCAATGTCCAGGAGGTCACACAATTAAGCCACCAGCTTGATGAACTTTTCCTCTCGCAAAAAGAAATTGAGACCCCACTCGGCATGGACGATATCAAACAAAGGTGGAAATGGGACGTTGCAGCTCAGCGCGCTGATGAAACTTTATTTTTCCTCTCCCAAAAAAGAAGCTGAAAGCAGCTTCTAGTAGGACTCCCTCTTGCGTGGCGTGCGTCCTCTGCGTTCCCCCGCGCGGTGCATTTGGGTAGTGGTGACTTTGTGGTAGCTGCGGGTTCAACCAACAGTGGTTTCTTGTGTGTTTGTTCTGTTTCAAGAGTGAAACTTTTAATCTGCAGCTGCAACACGTCACTCTCATGTTTTTACAGGTGAACAGAGGTTCAGCTTTGTTATTGCACACTGCGCAAGGATGACACACACAAATTGCAATCTGAAGCGTGATATGTTCTGTCAACCATCCACTGAATTATATATTCGTGTGGCCTCTTCGTTTCAAGTAAGCGCCTCCAAAGGGAGGGAGGGTGGGTCCACTTATTTAGTGGCGTGTTTTTCTCTTTTTGTGCCATGGGGGTGAAATGTTGAGACGGCAGGTGCATAAAGTGAAGTGAGGTGTTTTTGCATTCCTGGACCTGGTTTCATTGCAATTTTTGGTGTTGGACCAGTTACGGTATTTATTTGGAAAGTGGTGTCTTTTTGGAAAGACTGGATGAACACCGACGTTCAGAGAGAGCAGTTTGATGGTGACAGTTTCCTGTCAATGGTTTCGGACCCTGTTGCGAGAGCCTCGGATGAAACTGCTGAAGACGTTTTGCAAAGCTCAGTTTGCAATGAACCTGTAGTTGCACCTTTAATGTCGGAACAAAGTTGTCCAGATGTTTCTCAACATGAACCTGGTTTGCATGGCTTGGAGGGTTCTCAGCATGACCTTGGATTTCAAGACTTGGACAGTTGCGGCCTTCCACAACCTTCCCAGGGTGAATTTGTGGCTGAGACCCCAGATGAACCAGTTTCAAGAGCAGATTACAACAGAGCGTTGTTTGAAGCCCGCATGTCATCAATGAGTGATGTAGAGTTGAAGATGCCTTGGGAAACGGGAATCATGAAACAACTTTTTGACAGCGATGATGATTCTGTTTTTCCGAAAGTAGTACCTGCAGTGCCACCAGATTACTTGATGCCTGTTGCAACAAGCGGTGCAGAACCTTCTGAACCTTTGGGTATGTCAGGGAGGCCCACGGCTGATATCTTGGTGCATGCAGAAGTGTCTATGCCGCTGTATTCATTTGCAATCAAAGTTGTGCCTGACAGAGACATGTTTTCGGAGGAAGCTGCAGTCTGGGAAAAGGCCATTCATAAGTGGTTGCAGGTGTTTGACATTCTTGGATTTCCTGGCATGTTGGGTCATGCGTTGCTTTCTGAACAGGTAGACGCGGTGAGTGGATCTCGGAGTGCAGTCCTACGTGATGCGCTTGGAGTCAAATCCCCAAGGACTGCTCTTAAACGGGCTCAGACACTACTGCGTTATTTTTCATGGTTGCAATCAAACGGTCATGAATGGGATCCATGGGACAGAACGATGTGCCTACAGTACATGGGACAGACTGGAACTCAAGTGCAAGCTGCATCAAGAGGCATTACTTTGTTGGAGGCGCTTAGATTCAGCAAGTATGTAATGGATTTACCAATTCCAGAGACGCTGCTGTCGGATCCCCAGCTGAGAGGCAGGGCACAGAGGCTGATGGTTGCAAAGGACACCTATCACCCTGCTAGGCCTCTTAAGGCATCGGAATTGGCGGCACTTGAAAAGGCCATGGACTCTGGCATGGACACAAGGGATGTCTACCTTTTGGGCGCAGTGATTTTTGCAGTACTGTCCAGATCAAGGTGGTCGGACCTCAGGTACGTAGATCAATTCTGGGTCGAGCGTGCAGAGTTCAATGGGGAGCCTTTTGGATTTGTGGAGGCCAGAACAAAGTTCCACAAGACGGCCACGAGTCTTGCAAAAAAGTTGAGGTATATGCCCCTTGTGGCTCCATTGCAAGGGGTTACAGACGTTGACTGGTCAAAATTTTGGCTTGAATCTATGCTGGAATTGAATGTGGACATCAACCATGAACCTTTTGGGGCAATTTGCAGGGCCCCGTCACAGGGTGGTGGGCTGTGCGCTCGTTCATGCACTTCGGAGGAGATTGGGGCTTTCATCAATAAGCTCCTCAAGACGGGCTCGGACAATTCAATCTCATCGCACAGTTTCAAGCACACCACTCTGGTTTGGTGCAGTGCTTATGGTTTGGATGAACCGTCCCGCACCCTGCTGGGGCATCACGAGCTGCAAGGCTCAAAGTCAATGGCAGTATACTCACGGGACATGCTGACGCGGCCGTTGCAACTTTACTGCAGCATGTTGTCAAACATCAGGAAGGACCATTTCCGTCCTGACGAATCCCGCACAAGTAGGATGCTGGACTTGATGAAGATTTCAGAGAATGTTGTGGGAGCAGGCGACAAGGCCACAGCTACAACTGCCCAGGTTACTTTCGACCCTAGTCATGGGGCAAATGATGTTGGTGGATATGAGCCTCCTACACCGGTGGAGACGGAATGCAAGTCGACGATTGACGACGAGCAGGTGGGGGAGGAGTCCAGTGAGATCCCTTCATCGGACTCCAGTTCGGATGAGTCGGATAGCGACAGTTCTGGAGCCAAGCCACCTGCCAGGGTTGATATCCCTGGTCCCGTGTGGAGAAATAAGAGAGGTCATGTGGTGCACAAGTGCTCGGAGATCGAACAGCAGACTGCATGCGGCAGGCTCATCGTTCAAGCGAACTTTGAGTTGTTGGAACAGGGATGCTCCTCCTTGAATGCAAGGTGTAGCCGGTGCTTCAAAGGTGAGGTGATCACCAATTTGGGGGGGCTTGTAGAAGCCTTTGACCGGCAGAGGGCTAAGCGCCCCAGAGCTAAGTGAGCGAGCAGGCGTGGATGAAAAGTGTGCCTCAGTGACTTCACCTGATTTTTTCCTCAATCAGCTTGCCATACTTGAAATATATTCCTTGTCATTGCATGTCTTTGATTTTAGATCTCATGTGCAGAAACGTCAACTGTGACATCAATTTTTAATAGGATTGATACGGCAAAAGTGCCATCTTAAGAGAGATAGATGTGAGCATCCTGAGGCAATGGCCATCTGATTGAGCGCAATCAGTTTTTCAAATGGTTTAGAGCCGAAAGCGGTGTGGAGACCATGACATGAGTTGAGAGCAACTGCATGTTTTGGTTCCAGGCTGTGTCCAGCATTTGAGCTGGCAAAGGTGTTTCTGCAAAGGAAATCAACATGGCATGAACATGTCAGGGAGTCACCATTTCTTTTGGAAATTTTTGTGACTTCAATTCTTGAAGGGCAGTGGGATAACCCCGCTCTTGCGCTATGGCCACCTCGTCGATACTGGACTCTGAGGCGACCTTTGTTCAGCAGGCGGAGGATGCGGGGCTGACTCAATTATGGGTGGACGCCCTAAAGGCAGGATCGTTGGCTACGTTTGCAAAGCTGGCTTTTGCAGTGACCAGTCCTGGGACGGTGGCAACGGATGAGCAGGTGAATAGATTCCTGAACACCTTGCGCCCAGGAACCCCAGCTACCATAGCTGAACTGGCAGCATTCAAAAGGATCCTATTCGAGAGTCAGACCTTGATGATGCATAGCTTCAAAGTGGCTGCAAAGGGTGAAGAATCAGCGCCGAAGCGCATGGCACAGCCCGAAAGGGATGCGCGACTGGAAAGGCAGAGGGAACAATTGAGGGGGCTTGAAATCAAGGGCCCATTGGAACCTGCCCATGGGCTTTACGATCTTTGCGCCGCCATGATTGAGCGCAATGAGATCTCCTACATCAACCCCAATAGATGCCTATCCCGGCAGCAAGAGCTTATGGGGTCGAAGCCAGAGAAAGAGATTCAACTTGATGCTACGAAGACATCGCTTATCGTGAAGGAGCAGCAGAGCCATTCAGAGATTAGCATCAGCTCAGACTTGGCGCTATACCAGGCGCTCCAAAGGCGCACTTTGGCAATGGATTTGACGGGCTTGGCTTCCTACGAAGTTATGAGAAAATGGATTGATCGTCTCTTCTCTCTTTATGCCCAGGCCCCAGCACCTGGGTTCCAAAAGGTGACCCAAGCTCAGTTGCTACGTGCGGACCGCCAAGCATTTGTGCGCATCAGTGAACAATTTACAGGGTCCTTGAAGACCTTTGCGGGGGCTGGCAAGCCGTTGGACCCGCTCATTGAGCGTTTGGAGGCCGACATGACAGTGACTTACTTTATGTTGCCGATACCTGCAGGCCAGGGACAAGGGGGCAGCAGCACAGACAAGGTTGACAAGGACAAAAAGCGCCCTGAAGCACCAGGCAACACAAAGGGTCCCACGAACCAGAACAAGCATCAAAAAGGTGCATCAAAGGGTTCAAACAAGGGACCAAAGGGCAAAAAGAGAGATCCGGTACCGCAGTCTCTGAAAGGAATGCACTCAAGGACGCCGCAAGGCGACCCCATTTGCTTTGCCTTTAACCTGGGCTCATGCAAACAAGGAGCGGCATGTCCCCGCAAACATGTGTGTGCAGTGCCGGGCTGTTACAAGGCTCATCCTCAAACAGAACATCAATGACAAGATGGTCATGCTGTGGGAGATGAGACACAAGTGAAAAAACGGAAACTTCAACCTCTGGAAGTTGAACACCGAAGTAATTCTGATGGTGTGAAACCACAGCTTGGAGAATCTGGTTTTTTCTGCATGGAACTGTTTTGCGGTACAGGTAACCTGACCTATGCAATGAAACATTTTTTCCTGACAGCTTCGGAATTGATCACAAAGTGAACAAACCAAAAGTCAAAGTTGTCTGCCTAGATTTGACGAAAGAGGACCACCAAGACCTGGTGGAGCAGTGGGCATTATCTGGGAAGTGCCTCTGGGTCCATTTTGGGGTTCCCTGTGGCACGGCTTCGCGTGCAAGATTTCGACGCATTAGCAGGAAGATACATGGGCCTCCTCCTTTACGTACACCACAATTTCCCGATGGGAAGCCCGGCCTCACAGGGCTGCATGCAGTGAAACTGAGGGCGGCAAATCGCCTTTATAGCTACATGCGCAGGCTCATAAAACAGCTACATGCAATGGACATTATTTGGACGGTTGAGAACCCTTTCACAAGTTTACTTTGGGATACATCTTATTGGAAGGACATTGAGAAGTGTACGGACCCGTTTTATTGTGAGCTGCACAATTGCATGTTTGGTGGAAAGCGTTTGAAGCGCACATGTTTGGCTTCTAATAGCAGTGCGGTGATGTCATTGAATATTTTATGTGATGGACAGCATGAACATGCCCCGTGGTCCATCAACAATGGTGTCTTTGATACCTCACTGGAGGCCGAATACACACCATGTTTAGCCAAAGCTTTGGCTACAGCAATTCTGGAGGGTATTTCAGGTCAATACAAGCTCCCTCATGTTGCGCAGCATGCGAAGAAGCTTAAGCTCTCACACTTTCATGCCATAGCAGCTGCAAAACAACCCACCAGAGCGCTTCAGCTTTCCACGGTCCCTGAGTTTTCACAAATTGTTGTGCTTTCCAATTTACCATGTCATGTTACTTTCAGCATTTCAGATTCTAATTTACAACAGTGTTTGAGCGTCACATGGCTCCAGCACGCCTACACCATTCCCTGTCAGAGTCGCTTATTGAGAGCAACCAGAAAAAAGGGGGGTGAAATCCGTCGCTTCAAGCTTTCAGTGGAACACACGCAGACACTGAGATCATTGTCAGACACTGGTCAGAAAGGTTCAAGTGATGCGGAACTGCAGTTGAGGGAATGCGCAAAATGTGGGGATAAGTGTACCCCTCTTTCATTTGTTTTGGATGCTGATTGCACAACTGGGGATTGCTGTGACTGGGTGTTTGGTATTAGATGGACGCCAGAGGAATTTATATCTCAGGCGGTTGCAGTGGGACATCCATTTATGGTTTTTTCGGGATTGCCGACGGAAGTCAAAGACGCCTGCTTGCATGTTGCGGAAAGTGAGGAGTTTGAGGTGATAAACAACCGATGCAGCAAGCTGGGCGAGTGGCTGAGATTGTCCAAGAGTTTGCAAAAGGAGGAGCAGGTAATGAAATCAGGAATGCCGGCTGACCGTAGAAAAATTTTGGAGAGCAAGCGGTTGTGCCTGATGAAACATATCATCCAGGAAGAGCAGTATGAAGACAGAGATCTTGCGTTGGATTTGGAAAGGGGATTTTCACTGGTGGGAGAAGTCCCACGCTCAAATGTTCTGCCTGAAAAGTTAATACCCGCTACGATGACTACGAAGGACCTGAAGCAGAATGCGAAGAAGGCAAACCTGGCCTTGAGATATATGACAGGGAGCAGCGGGTCGGATGACCTGGATCAGAAACTTTGGGAAAAGACGCAACTGGAGGTTAGCAAAGGATGGCTGGCTGGCCCAATTGACTGGGATAGTTTGCCTGAGGGTGCCACTGTATCCCGACGTTTTCCGCTGGACCAATCTGGGAAAGTGCGACCGATTGACGACTTGAAACAAAGTCAGGTAAATGCAACTGTTACCTCTTTTGAGCAAGCCACTGTAGACGGTCCAGATGTTATCAGTGCATTTGCCATATTCTTCATGCGATGTTTGCAAGCGGCTGGGAAAAGCACCGACCTATTGGGAAGGTCACTGGACCTCGCTTCAGCGTATAGACAATTGGCTATAGCAGAAGATTCCCTGAAGCATTCCTTCTTATCGGTTTATTCACCTCATAGCAAAAAGGCCGAACTGTTTAGCCAAATTGCTTTGCCCTTTGGATCGAGGACGGCGGTAAACGCTTTCATCAGGTGCGCAAGATTTCTTCAATGGGTGTCGGCGCGTTGCCTAAAATTGCCGGTGTCATGTTACTTCGATGACTTTGTAGCCTTCTCGACACCTGGCTTGGCCAACAACACTCAAGCTGCATTGTGTCTCATGCTAGACATACTTGGCTGGAGCTTTGACAGGGAAGGGCCTAAGAGCGATGAATTTTCGCGGCTGGTCATGGCCCTAGGAGTCCAATTTGATCTTTCTGGATGTGCTGATGGTCTACTCACGGTATCAAATACAGACAAGCGTGTCAAGGAGACCACTGAATTGCTTGATCAAGTTCTTGCGGCTTGTGCGTTGGATAAAAAGAGTGCATTGACTTTGAGGGGGCGCCTGGCTTTCTGCGATTCATTCATCTTTGGAAGAATGGGAAAAATTGCATTGCAAAATATAACGAAGCATGCGTACAACACGCCCTTCAGAGCTGAGCTGTCGGACACGTTGGTGGATTCACTTAAGCTGCTGAAGGACAGAGTGCTCCTGGGAAAGCCCAGGCAATTGCAATGCGAACTCTTGCAGCCCATGTTCCTATTTACGGATGCTAGCTTTGATCAGGTCAAGGGAGCGGGGCTTGGAGCGGTTTTGATTTCAGGCGATGGCCACATCATTTCTTGGTTTGGAATTTGGGCCGAGGTTTCAGACTTGGCAGCCTTTTTAACAGACGGAAGACAGAATGCAATTGGAGAACTGGAAACCTTAGTAGTTGCCATGTCCCTTATGGTTTGGAGCCAGTTGCTGAAATCGGCGCCGCTTATGGTCTACATTGACAATGAGGGTTCGAAATTTTCTTTGATCAAGGGCTACTCCAGCTCACCGTCCATAACTGCTATATGCGCGCTTGCAGCCACCTACCTGGACAGCTACTGTATCTTACCCTGGTTCAGCAGAGTTCCTTCTTCGTCAAACTTGGCTGACTTCCCCTCCAGGTTGATGGATCATCCTCTTTTAAGAAGAGAATTGAGAATCCCTGAGAGGGACGCCAGAGATGCCTTCAAAGGAAGCATGAGTTTCATCAAAATGGCAAAGACGCCACAATAAACATGGGTGGGGGCCGTGGCGAAAGCGGGCGGCGTGAATTCCCCATCATCTAAGAAGTAAAAAGTGTGCGCTGATCGTCTTTGACTGGAGCGGGTGACCTGTGTTTTTGATCCATCTTTTTTCATCAGCTGAGAGCAGTTTGGCGACGGAATGTAATCTGCAGCTGCAACACGTCACTCTCATGTTTTTACAGGTGAACAGAGGTTCAGCTTTGTTATTGCACACTGCGCAAGGATGACACACACAAATTGCAATCTGAAGCGTGATATGTTCTGTCAACCATCCACTGAATTATATATTCGTGTGGCCTCTTCGTTTCAAGTAAGCGCCTCCAAAGGGAGGGAGGGTGGGTCCACTTATTTAGTGGCGTGTTTTTCTCTTTTTGTGCCCCCCCCCACCCTGCAAGTAGTGGTGAGAGCACCACTTTTTCTCTTGGTTGACATGAACATTCACACAATGTGTTTCACAGAATACGTGTGGAAGGCCACTTTATAACGTATTCTTTCTTTTCTACTTACCCCCGAAAGCGGGCGGCGTGAATTCCCCATCATCTAAGAAGTAAAAAGTGTGCGCTGATCGTCTTTGACTGGAGCGGGTGACCTGTGTTTTTGATCCATCTTTTTTCATCAGCTGAGAGCAGTTTGGCGACGGAATGTTTATTTGCGAGATTTCGGCGAGAGCGTTGTTTTATATGTATATATATATACACAGATGTATATATATATATATATGTTCTTTTATGTGTAAGTTTCGTCAATCTGTGCTGAGCACTGAGGAGACGACTTTTTGTTTGTGTGTTGCGTTTTGTTTTACTGCACGTTCGTTATGGATGTCCACGGTTTTTGGGTTTGGGAAAATAAGATGTCGGCTCTTGTCGAATGCCCCGGTCACCCCTGACATACCCCGCACTCATGGTGGACGAAGGGAACAGCGTCCAACGTCCCGCAGCCAGCCAGGTCCATCATAAAACGCTCTTCCAGTGGATCATAGATAATCTCTCATGGTTACCACAGTATGCCACCGTTTATGTTTATGTGGACAACCGCAAACTGTCAGGCACTGATCCTCCAGCCTACTGGCCGCATTTTGCACCCTGGATCAAGGGCCGATGTACAGTAACTGGCCCCTACCGGGAGAAAACGACTGCCATTCATTTTCCCATTCATGCTGACACAGGTTTGCATCAGGTCCATTATACCTGGGCTGGTGCTGCAGCTCTAGAGGCGCTGTGCTTAATGTTCCCCACTGTAAATTTTGCACTCATCGACTCTGACTGCGTGCCGACCTCATTGTTTGAGATAGCCGAACTAATCAATCTTATGACGGATAAGGCAAGCAGAGCCGAAGCAATGCAACACAACACAATGGCCAGCTCTAGCCAGTGCCCTCCGGCAGTACTCCTCGCCACAGAAGCCAAAGCTGAACTCAATGCCGGCTTAATCATTGTGACAGGGCATATCCCGACCGATGCAGCTGATGTTGAAATGGACCAAGAAACCCCGGATGCATTCATGCCCCCGGCCACTGCCCAAAGCTCCTCTCCGAGTGATGCACCCGCCCCAAAGGCACGACGAATAGCCCACCCTGCCAACCGCAGATCAGCAGATGACTGGGTCACCGCACTTAAAGATAGCCGAGCCAGTTTCCTAGCTACAACCGCTGTGCCAGAAGACCCTGCGGAAGCAATGAGGGGCGGGCTGCTTCTCACCCCCCTGCTAGGATGTAAGGCTAGAATCCCGCTTGACTGGACACATGCATGGGCGATGTTGGGCGAATGGGCGGGAGCCATTGCATTCCCCATCCCGGAGCAAGGAGAATGGCCACGTCATGGAGATGGCCGATACCTTAGACCGGACTTTGTCGAGCGGACCCCGCCATTCCTTACCTGGGCGCGCCCCATTTTCGAGCAAGGTGCACTCTCCCCTATGTCAGTTTTCCCAGCCGACTTCCCCATACTCTGTCTTCCAGGAGACAAGTTGTTCCAAAGCAAGGAGTTAACCATAGGGTATAGCCTGCCGCCAATAGTGCACGCCTTCCATGGGAGTAAAGTAGGCCTAGGACACCAACTCAAACAGTGGCTAAGCAAAGGGCTGCAACCGCTTGCTGTGTCGCTCATAGGAGTCGACGAGGCACCACCGTTATGGACACACCCCACAGGCTGCGATTTTGTTCGAGGGAATAAAATAGTCGCCAAGCCGCATGTCCCGCAAAACAGAAGCCTTACTAAGACGCAGGTGTTGCTTCTCCAGAGCCTTTGGACACCAGTGGACGCCCCCAACAGCAGCAATAACCATACACCTTGGCCCAAGGCTTGCGAGCCTGCCATCGTCTTCTGCAGTCAGCATGTGAGCCTCCAGCTTCCCACTGCCCCAATCCTCCCTCTGTTGGAAGCGCTGCAACGACGATTGGAAATTGACCCTAGCAACGCAGAGCTAGCCATCAATGAGGTTCTTGCTAGCCATACAGACCCCAAATACACTGATTGGAAAATCACTGTTATGAACAACACCTCCTGGCAACTCAATGACGCTGACCCAGGGTCCCTGGAAGTTCAGTGCACTGGGTTGGGTGGAGGTGAACTTGATGAAGATTGGGACGTACTGCTAGCTTGCAAAAAGGAAGCGCATGTGTATGGGCCATCCCTTAGCAAACAGGACGATTGGAATGCAAGAGCTGGCACAGTAGCAGGCACTGCCCACACACAAGAATACTTGCTACTGCACATTGCCATGTTTCCCATAGGTGCACACTTCTGGTGCCGCGTCTTAGGAATGCCCAGTGCGAACCAATTGCAGGCGCAAATCATCAGTCGGGCCATGAAACTGTTGCGCTTCTGTCCTATCATCCCGGCACACAGGAAACCGCCGTGGCCCGGGTACATACATGGCCTGCGGCTTTTCACTAAGTTACTAGTTGCACATCCGCTAGTCGGAGTATGTCTGCCCCCTGAAATCCACCCAGTAGACCTTCTGAGATTAACAGGATACATGGTAGGCTCTATCTACATTCGAGGGCACAGCGCTGGCTCGTATGCAGGAATGGTATGGGAAACCATCCTCTCAGAATTCCCAGACGTTGGTGGCAAAACCGTGCTAGCAGCCATCGCGCTACCACCATCGCTGCTAACGGCATACAACTTATCTCAGATGAGAGAGGTCCACCTCATTCACCATGCAGATGACAGGCTTTGCGTATGGAACCCGTCGAACCATGACATTAAACTGCTTAGGCAACGAGGATTTGCAATTACGCATATCACAGGATGGAGAGCGTACCTTGGCACTGCACAACACAACTACTCGCATTGGACACGAGTCGCCCTCCCTGAAGGACGACCAGATATGGAGCAGTTAGAAGGTACCCCTGGAGTGCTCCCCTTCGAAGTGTACTCACAGGCTCCCCTCCGTCTGATCTCATGGTGCAGTTTTGAGCTCCCAAGAACAGCCAGAAAACTCCTGCGCGAATTAGCTGAAATGTGCGAGCTACCTGAAACCACGACACAGGCACTTGTCACCCACATTGCTGCCCATAACTCAGAGGTCAAAACTGAGCAAGAGGCAACCCAATACTTAGCCACGTTGGCAACAGTCACCATCTCCTCAAGGACCAAGTTGCTCAACTATACCACCATGGTACAACATTTCCTTGGCACCTTGCAATTGCCCATGGCTGTCTACATGTTAGATTACTACTTGCCCATGCTCAGCCCCAATGAAGGCTATAATGAAACAGGGTTAACAATGCAAAGTGCAGGACCTGTCCGGCAGCCATCGCAACCCATCGCCCTTGAATTCCTCTTCAAAGGTAGCGAGTTTGGACACTGGAGAGTCAAAGGCGGACAAGATGCATTCGCGTTCCGACATCCAAGCCTGGGTAAAACTGAAGTGTTCAGCCTACTAGCCAGTGATGCGCACCATCACAAAGTCAGCCCCATTGGCACGGGTAGACTTACTGCCATGGTAGGTACAGCAGAAGCAACAGCTGATGACGGAGATGACCTTCAAATCCTGTTTGGCTTGGTCCTAGCCATCACGCCGCGCGCATCCAAAAAAAAGGATGAGCTAGCTGCCTCACGCATATATAGACAGTGCAACCCCAAATTCATCGAAGTTGCTTTCCTTTCAGGACCAGCCATTGAATTTTTTGCAAAGGAACAACTCGAAGCCCTCCAAGACTGGTATAGTGCCTCCGGCCAGCACCTGGACCCCATTGATGCGACCGTCCAGGGACAGAAAAGCCCGGTCCCAAAGACATTCTTCCTACATACAATGTGGATGTTCGGATGTACTAAGCCTACCCGAGAGCTTACCGCTGTCGCGCAAACCTCCCCGTGCAGATACCACCTGGGATTAGGTATCTATAATGTACAAACGGCAGTGGAAGGAATGGAGGGCAACAAAAGATCACATTTCTTGCATTTGTGCGGCCAGTTGCTACGTCTAGTGCTAATTCCATGTCACGTAGAGGGCGAGCGTCACCCCTGGACCCGCTCCACGGCACTATCCTTTGCCGCTGAGATTGACCGACATGTTTTAGGCACACTCTGCGCAGTGACAATGGCGTTGCTCACCAATCGGCTAGATCTGTGTATCCAAGGACTTTTCGGAGCAGGCAAGTCGAAATCGATGGCAATCCTCATCCTGGCCTTGATTGAAATCGACAATACCGACAGCCTCAAAATACTGTTCATTTGTAAAGAGAACTCCGGCACTAGATCCTTTGCTGACCTCCTCCTATGGCTCGACCCCCCGTCGGGGGTGTTTGGGCGCATAGGTAGGCTGGTGGGAGACCAAGAGCGCAACAAAAGCAGTTACTCCCACACGAAATTTGATATCCACCCGAGAGAAAGAAGGCAGATGCTGAACAAGTGTCAGTTAATTTTAGCCACCGGGGGAACGGTAGCCCAGGATCTTACTATGCAATGGTCCACAATGGGTGGTTTTATGCAAGAGCTCTCCCTCCTGGTCATTGATGAAGGCCAGCAGTATGGTACTGACCGCGAGATTGCAGTTATCAGCCTGCTGAAACAGCAACCCCTGGTCTTGTGGACAGGAGACTCTGAGCAGACACCTGGCGGCATCGATCGGGCAGCTCGCAACGCAAAACGGTCACGGCAACTACTGCTAGCCAAAAAGCATGGACTGCGAAGCGACCGCAATTATTACATGCCAGCCAACCTTGCCGATGCAATGATCCGACTGCTGGACGGTTCGGCAAATGAAGGTTTAGCGGCTCTTAGTCAAATCCTCAAACGAGGACAGTCCACGTTAGGTCAGCTATGGACAAGTCACCTCTCGCCGCAGGATGAGGAAGACCTCAGAGCAGCCAGCACTGTGCTTCCAGGCCTCAAAGCCCACTTTGAAGCCGCCCAGCCAAATATGCAACGACACTCCCGATTTGTGGACTCAGAACTGCTGGAGGGTACCGCTCTTAATTTTCCACGGTCTCTCGTGCGCCTTGCCTGGATTTTGCAACATGCCGCTACCCTCCTACCCATGGCTGGTGACATACAAGCAGTCTTAAATTCCCAGACCGCCGGAGTGAGTGACATCCATGCTTGGGGGTTAATGCTTCCCTCCAGCTCCAGAGTTAGTCCTGTGACATACCATGCAGTGGTTGCAGTTAGATATCCCGATCTTTGCAGGCAGATCAATGGCCTATGGGAACTGGGAAGTTTTGCCTCGGGAGGACTTCCCGACAAGCCACCAGGGTTCCAATTAGTGCTTTGGGATACGAATGCTAGGATTAACGGGTTGGTAGCGACAGATTTAGAGACTCTTGTGTCAGAGGTGCTCACCCCCTTCCCTCACAATGCTGGATTTGCAGACGGACTTTTTATTATGACCACCGCAACTGATCACAAGAACAACTTGAACCGCTCCGTGCTCAAACGGGATTATGTTCGCACCCTGCGTGTCGAAACAATAGCCAATTCAGCAGGAGGAACAGCACAGGTATCAATCGTAGCTCAGCCCAGTATTGGATTTCTCAACACTAAATACTACTCCAATGGCTCTCCTACAGAAGATACTGAAGACTGCCTTGGCAGAATCACTGTGGGGCTCACCCGGTCCAAATCTTTAACAGTGCTAGTCTCTCCGCTGGACATGATGGGGCTCATGGGCATGGCGCAGGTGATTGCCACAATTGCATACGGCATCCGGGGCCTACGGAGAGGAGAAACGACATGGAGATGGCCAGACTTTGACCCTGACCCAGTTCAAGAGAATCTCGCACAGTTAAGCCGATGGTCACTGAATTCGGCACCAACCTGGGAGTTCCCTCCCCTTGCAATCGCCAATCAATACTACGATCAGCAAGCTGACGAAGTGAAGCGAGCGAGATATCGTCTGATATTGGTGCGAGGGTCAGACCTACGATGGCTAAACAGGGAGCGCCTCCAAGAAGTTGAAGCAGGTTTACGAACTCAACACAAGTGGCTCCCCGAGCAAGATCTCCCTTCTCTGAAGTTGTCCTATATGCCTACGCTGCTGATCGCACACCCTTTCCCACCTACGTGTGCCTACCCTCAGGACTGTACAAAGCACGCACCGGGCACATAGTAGCACAGACGGGCCCAGAACAGGAGATCCTGTCCCTGCCTGGCATATACTTCTTTGATGGATGGCGATTACACCCGAAGTTGCCAATCCCAGACCACTTGCCGCGCGCAAAAGAGGCGCCAGTCCAAGGTACCGCTCTCAATGCACCTGCACCTGATACGGAACCCAAACGGTCGCCAGAAGAAGAGGCGAGAGACATCCTTGCAGTAGCTGCCAAGAACCAGCCCGAAGACGGGCCAAACACAAGAAGAGCAGCTGTCCGCGCATGCAAGTACTTAAGAGCCATGGTCAGTCAATATGAGACCACCATCCAAGCAGTGCATAGTGCCGCCCGCACCCACACGCAAAAAAGCAAAGGCACGGTAGGCCCTGCAGTTGACTATCGCCCGCAAGGAGAAGCCCTCCCAGTCATCTCAGCAGACCTAACCTCCGAATTATTGCACTGTTTATCCACGCTCCCAGACCCATGGCCCCTGGCTAAGATCACCATAGACATGGAGAAACCGAGCCAGTGGGTCTCAAAGTTGTGCAGACTTTACTTTGCTGACGAGTATGCCAAGCGAACAGTTGGATTGCCCTCACGTAGGCATGTCCCGGACATCGCGGGTGCACTACGAGCAGTTCAAGCCATCCTCCCCAAACTCGAAGCCAAAATGATTGAATTCTTAGCTGAATGGATGGTCACTCTTCTAATGCCAGCCTCGCACGTATTGGAAGTGAGGGCACCTCACCTTTCCTTTATGATGCTCAAGGAATACTGGTTTAGAGAACTGTACCTAGGCCTGAAAGTCACAGCATCCTTCGACCGCGCTGAATCATACACCAGAGTGATCGATGGTCAGGTAAGATGTATCACGCCTGAAGTCAAGCCGCAGAATTTGCAGGTCATTTGGAATGTGCAGTTTATCACAGTCTTTGTGCCGGCATGGATGATCCCGCCCGTCTACCATAGCCTGCGCAGAGAAAGCATTAAAACCGCTAGTTCTGCAAGTCCCATAGGAGTCCAGTCAGTCCGTCCCACCTGGTTTGAAGACACAACACCCAAGGACACCACATCTCAATCACCTCAAGACCCTCAAAAGGAGCAACCCCAGCCACTACATGGGCTGAAGTTAGTCATCAGAGAAGAGGTGTTACCAGCGAATGACCAACCACAGTTCCCGTCGCTTGAGCTTTTGGCTGGCAGAGGCCTATTGGCACCTGACACATGGAAGTGCAAACGTGCTCAAGTCAGCCTCAAAGCAACTATTGATGTCCCCATGTTGGGTACAATCATAGAGCAAAATGGTGACGGACTCCTGGAAGACTCCCACATGCCTGTGGGATGGCCACTCCACATCGATGGCGCTGTCAGACAATGTTGTATTCACAGAGCTGCTAGCTTGCAAGAATTAGATGATATGCTCAAAGAATATGACATGAAAAGGGATTCAGTGGAAATCAACCATGACGCGCCTCAATGGTCCCATCATGCAGTGTGGAACCGAAAGTATATGGAACCGAAACCAGGATATACACTGGAGCAACTATGGGCTGACTCCGAGCCTGCCATAAGCAAGAAAACGACCACGTCATATGATGTGCAAGCAAATGACGTCCAACGTGCCGTAGCGGCCATTCAGCGCTTCCCATCCCCCATTCCTCCCGACAGCCCCTTCCTACGAGCGTTAGGGACACCAGCTGCCCTGAAAGCCCCACCGCAGACTGACACCCTATCGCAAAGAGCTCTGGAGGAATGGGAACGCACTTTGTGTGAAAACAAGGCGGTGGCAATCCTCGCCGAGATACAAGCCGGCCGACCAACTATAATCCACAAAGATGGTGGCGAAATGCTCATTGCCATTGTCCTTGACAGGCCACTGGCGGAAGCGAAGGAGCTGGTTGATGACCCTGCGGCATTCACTCGCGAAATGACGCGGATCCTGCGTGACAAGCGAACCCACCCGCTCATCGCCCAAATGATGAAACCAGCGGAGAGCGGTGATCCCCCCCCCGCCACTGCTGCCGCCAGTGGTGCTAGTAGCAGTGGAGACCCTCGCAACACCTCACATGAGCAGTTCCAGTAAGCCACATGAGGTGACGCAGAATACCCCAGTGTCCCATCCATGCATTCGGCCTGTAAGTTGACCTCGGTTGAGCGGCGTTGTCACCATGGGGTACTCATGGTTGATTACTGCCCGCTGCGACTGCCTTTGCTGTTAGCATGCCGAAGCCAGTATGGGACGGGAGGCGGTGAGGGGCGGTTATAATAATCCTTTTCTGGGTTTTTTAAGGTGTTTTATTTTTTCGGGTTGGTCTACCTTAATTATTGCATGGTAGTGTAGTGCGATGTCAAAGTACATCTAGCCATGGTGCCCGTCGCCGTTTGACCTTCGATCAACCAACTTTTCGACCGGCCAATGATCTTCACCACACCACCGCATGCCCGTTCTCGACCAAGGTGGCAATACTGTGAACACCAGTTGAATACCCTGAAGCCTAAGTCCACCTATAAACCTGTAAACAACTTGTCCGTTGGAATGGAGCGACCGACTCCTATCAAAGACGCCGCCGTCCATCGTCTTGCACAGTCCATCACTCAACTGACCCTCTGCCAGGTCACTACCAGCGAAGTCGATGATGCCACCAAACTTTTAGAGAAGGCCCGACAGAAGCTTCAAGGAATCCAAAACATCCCATCCCAGAGAGTGAATGACCTTGAGGCGGCCATACGCCAACTCCGTCAAATTGGCTGTATCTTGGATAGCTGTACCATATCTGCCAGTTACGAAGTAACCCAGGCCCAGAAAGCCATACTACAGCTTCACCATACAGCCAAAGGAGCCAGCACCTCGTCCGAGGAACTCAATGCACAGGTATCACCACGCACTGATGACGAGTACAATCTCCCATACCATGAAGACGAGTTGCAAGAGCACTAGCACAATGATGCCTACCTGAACCAATTTTGATGCAGTATGATGATTGGAAAAGCAGTTCTGAGCGGACTGAGTGTGCCCTGAATGCCGTAGCCTCGCTGTCTTTTTCACCTTAGATCATGTTTCACTTTCCTGTTTCACTGCGGTAGTTTTTCTCACCACTTTGTTGTGACCCGGCTTTGTCGGTGTTTGCTTCAAAGTGTCAGGGTGACTGTCATGCCGTGAAGGCTGCTCTTTGTGATCTCAGGGATCCTGGCTGGGGGGATCCCTGGTTTCCGCATTGAGCTTTGTTGCTTCCTGCACCCTTCAAGTGGCCCATGGTGTGTTTGTGTTTGTTACGTTGTTGTATTGTGTTATGGGCCTGCGTAGCATGACACATAAGTTGTCATCTGCATACGCCGAGATGATACTAAGCTATCACCTCTTGCCTCAACTGTTCTTTTTCACCCATAACTGGAACCTGTCACGTCACTGCTGTGTGGTTGTGTGTTTTTTGGTTTGTTTTTGGGTGGTTTGCTTTGCTTGTGTTTTGTGTTTTGTGTTGTTTTTGCGTTCGGTTCTTTGTGTTTCGGTTCTTGTTCCTTTGAACGTGACAAGGAAATAGGACTATGTATCGGTCCTCTACCAGTTGACTTTTGCGGCCCTACAGCTTGGCCCCTGCGTGAATTAGATAATTAATCTCACATGCAACATGATTGGAAACATGTTGAACGACCTGGCGGAAGCCATACGGCGTTGGACGGAAAAAAAATATTTGGTAGTGGAACTGGACTATGGGAAGATGTCTGCAACAGACTTGAGCAGTTTCGATATTGCTTTGTAGTATTTGAAGCTGCCGGAGTTTCTTTGAGATATCGACCTGTGGGTCTGAGTGAATCTACACGGAGTTCAAGACACTTTAAGTACAGTTTGGAGCTTTATTTAGCTTTATGATACTGAGCGAATGCTTCCAGAAGCATTCGCTATGCAGTTGAGTCGGGATGATATGATTCCATCGATCTTGGAAGTTCTTTGACCTCTTGGAGGAGTATGAATCTAACTGAGATAGTTTTTGGATCATCCATTTCGATTCTTGACGTTGCTTCGTACATCTGAGATGTTTGTGAAGCCTATTGATTACCTCTTGCGAGTATGCGAGATACTCCGGCATTGTGAGGACAATGCCTACGTATCTTCTTTGACCTCTGGGTATTTGATCTGGAAGTCCATTTTGTGACCTTTGTAGCTGCGACTTTTGGCTGACGTTTGGTTATTGCGGTAAGCGAACTACTTTAGCGCTATGACTGCTGATGACTGGATATTAGCTGAGAAGTCGAGCAGAGCATTTGAGTATGTGAGATACTTCGGCATTGTGAGGACAATGCCTACGTATAGTAGTCAACCTCCGGGTACTTGATCTGGAGAGCTACGTTATGATCTTTGTGTCTGTGACTTGTTGCTGACATTTGGTTATAGCAGTGAGCGAACTGCTTTAGCGCTATGACTGCTTATGACTGGATATTAGCTGAGAAGTCGAGCAGAACATTCTACTCTCCTCTGTAGTTTGTTTCACTAGGCGCTAGCCTTGTTACCTTATCAACTCGCAGGTGTGGCGTGTGCCACCTCAACCCCCCAAAAAAAAACCTGAACCCCCCCCCCAAAAAAAAAGTAGGAGGGGTTGGTGGCGTGAAGAAACACTCTGTGTTTGCGAGAGACTTTTGTGCTTGTGTTTCTTTTAACTGCTGTTTTGTTTAAACACCAACTGTTTGAAACATTCAACCTGGTTTGTGGAATGTTTGTTATCTGGGGTCACTGCGTAATATGTGAATGATGCAGTTTCCCCTCAAGTGTGCTCCGTAGCCATTTTGGCTCAAGTTTCCCCTCAAGTGTGCTCGTTGGCAGTTGGCCAACTGTTTTTGTGACTTGCGTCGTTCCATGCCCGCACCCTTTCGCACTGCTTCAGCCATCCAGAAAGGCCGTGTCGCAGTTCAGACTTCATCAGTGCATGTGTCTATTTCTGGCTTTTCACGTTTGTGCTGCTGCGGCCTTTTGGCATTCATTTGGGGATTCTTCACTGCCATTGCCTATTTACTTCGATTTGAAAGTGGGGATGAGCTGTAATAACATGGATGCCTTCGAGTCACATTTGGCTTTTTCGAGACGTGCAGTGTGGGGGTCAATTTTCAATCCAATTTACGTTGTGCGCCCTCCAATTTCAATTCCTGGCAGCAGTTTACCCTTGGTCCCAAGACCGTGTGGGGTTATCGCAGCGGCCTCTCCTGAGCATGAGGCGGAAGAGGACAGCCCTGACAAACATGAGGTTCTGAGAGTTTTCAGGGCCAAAAGGACTGTGACAGGACGATCTTGGGAGGCCTTGTTGAATTCACAGAGAGTTGCTGCAATTCGGAAGTGGGCTGGAATCATTATGATGTATTTGAACTCATTTGAGATTGGCAGACAATGGGACCGCTTGTCACCTATGGGGCAGGCATTGGGCGATGGTTTGAGGCACATTTTCGCGGGGAAGGCGACTGGAACTTTACATGCACGTGCCAGCCCAATTCTGCGATATGTCATGTGGTGTGACAAGAAGGGCAATTCTGCCCTCCCGTTGTCTGAGGCTACGATTTATCAATTCATGTGTGAACATGCTGACACTGCTGCTCCAACATTTTTGCGGTCTTTCTTGGTGGCAATTAGATTCTCTTTTCACGTCCTTGGGGTCACAGGTGGAGACTTGGTACTTGCAAGTAAAAGGATTGAAGGGTGTGCGCGTGAGGCGTACCTGAAGAAAAGGCGTACCCTGCAGAAAGATCCTCTCAGTGTTGCCATAGTTGAGCACTTGGAGAAAGTCGTCATGGCAGACAGGTATCCAGATCGAGACAGGGTGGCTGCAGGGTGCTTTTTGCTGTGTGTATTTTTCAGGGCCCGTTTTTCAGATATGATGAACTTGCAGGATCTCATTTTGGATGAATTGATCGTGGACGGCACTGCCCAGGGTTACATTGAAGGGAAGGTTGGTCGAACAAAATCAGCCTACACCACTGAAATGAAAACGAGGTACCTTCCCATGGTTGCACCGCGTTATGGTGTTACTGGGCTTGACTGGTTCAGTGCATGGCAAGAAGCTTGTATCAGATGTGGCAAACCCAAGGGTGAGTCAATGCCAATGCTCCCATACCCTTCTAAGAGTGGTTGGACGAGGACGCCATTGGGTGCTGGAGAAGGTGCTGACTGGTTGCGACAGTTATTGCAGGTTTCTGGCATTCCAAGTGGATCCATGGGGAACATTGGAACTCATTCCCTCAAGGCCACGACACTCAGTTGGATGGCTAAGTTTGGGGCGCCCATCAGTATCAGGCAGCACTTGGGTTACCACATGCCGAGTGCAGACAAGATGGCACTTCTGTATTCTCGAGATGCATCAGCTGGACCCATCCGTAAGTTGGAAGAATGCCTTGCTGAGATCAGGGCAAAGTCTTTTGTCCCAGATGCCACGCGATCTGGTTATTTTCCGATGCAAGCACAACGACCTGATCCTGATGTTGAGCAGGGCCTTTCTGGACGTGGTTCACATGAGCATGACAGGGCAACTGACTTCAGCGATTCAGATTCAGAGGATTCTAGAGATGATGAGCATGCCTTCGAAGAGCAGCTGTTGAATGAAGAGGCCATGGACCACGTCGTAGGCCCTTGGGATGAGCATGCAACATTGGAATCCCTGGGCCTTCATGAAGATGCCCCACTTTTCAGGAATCGTTTTACCAGATACATTCATTTGCTTGCAGAGGAAGGGGGTAACAAGTTTCGATGTGGCAGAGAGGTGAATTGTAAATATGAAGAACTTGAACGAAGGCCCAAATTCATGTCGCCACAGTGCAGCCAATGTTTCAGAGATGTTGCCAGCTGAGGTTTGGGAAAATACGTTTCAGTTGTAACCATGTATGCATCTCAAACTTTGTGGATCGCCTTGCTTTATTTAAATTTGTGGAATCGAAGCTTAACTGCATGAGCAGACTTGGCATGTGCACATGATTTGAACCGAAGATGCCATTTGGGCATAGACCACTTGGGTCATTCAACATTTGGTTGGTGTGCTTGGTTCAAGCGGCGTAATTGACGCCATGTTGGGTATCCATTTGGGATCCCGGGCAAGTATGTGTGCAAGATACTTCACAGAACTTGAAACTGTTTACATCCTTATGCCCCATGTTTGAACCCATACCCATAGTCCACTTATCCCAGCACCAGGTTTGACTTCATACCCATAGTCCTCCCAGTTTTATAGTGGATGAAATAAGACTCATGAAACGGAATCTTTCTTTTGTTGCCTGGATTTCATTTAGCAATGTCACTCACCGACAGCGAGCCAAACTTCAGGGCCCGTGCGGCTGCGCTTGGGTTGACAGATGACGTCGTTGAAGCCTTGTGCACTAATGGTGTGAACACACTTGCAAAGTATGCCTTCAGCTCTGCATATGTCCCAGGAAATTCAGATGAGGCCCCATTTGTGTCGGCCATGACAACCGCTTTAGGTGCAGATCCAACCCTTGGACAACTTGCATCACTAAGGAGGCTCTTCCATGAGGCCTACAGCCTTACAGCAGCGGAGCTTAAGCACTCAGTTGAACGGGTCGAAGACATGCCAGTAAAGAAGCTAGCCCAGCCTGAACGTGCAGACAGATTGAAACGTCAGCAGTCCAAACTGAAGGGTATCCGTATTGAAGGAAAACTCGAACCAAGCGACAGGCTGGTAGACCTTGCAGTGTCCTTGTACGAGGAAAACAGACTGCAGCATGTTGAACTTAGCAGGTGCACTTCGAAAGAACAGGAGGTCTTGAACTCATCCCAGCGTGAAGACAAACATGTTGCAATTGATGCAAGTGGAGCTGTCCGCATTCGTGACAAGGAACACAAAATGGAAGCAGATTTATCATCAGATATGTTTGTCAGGTTGGCTTTGATGAGACGAGGCCTCGCCTTTGACCAGGCGAACTTACTGGACTACCTGGAGCATGACAGGTGGGTTGAAAAGATTTTTGATTGTAGGGTTGCGAGTCAACCGGACGGATATTCCAAAATCAGCATGCAGCAGATTATCAATGCAGACCGAAAGCTGTTTGTCAAACTTGCAGAAGGGAGCAGATCTGGCGTCCAGACCACAGCCACAGGCCGACCACTGGATGCAATTTTTAGGACCACCATGGAGCACCCTGATGTTTTACACTTGTTGCAGCCGTTGCCAAATAGCATTAGCACGTCAGTCAAGAGGACTAGCGATGCCAGTCACGACAGGCCTGAGGCTAAGGTCCCTAGGCCCAAGAATAAGGGCAAAGGAAAATCAAAGGGTCAGGGCGGTGGATCACTTACCATCAAGATGCCGGCTGGACTTGAAGGCGGGGCACCTGGAAACCGCAACAACCAGCCCATATGTTTCGACCATAACCTTCCTCATGGCTGCAAATTGCCCGTGACCAAAGGCCGCTGCCGGAAAGGTATGCACATTTGCTGCATGAAAAATTGCTTCCAGTCGAACCATACCTTCCAGACGTGCCCAAACAAACGCAGCAGCTGACTCAGGGAGTGCAATGTTTCACCCAACAACACTTGCGCTGGTGACTCTATAATAGATGCAGCTGGTGCAGCAACAGTGGATGATCCTGGCTTACCCGCCATTGAAGGCGTTGAAGCGGGGACAACAAAACGGGGCGCTCCTTTGATCATGGAAATATGTGCAGGGACTGCCATTTTGAGTAAATGTTTCAAGGACTGTGGTTTTGAGCATTTGGCCATAGACCATAAATCCAACCGTTTTCACTCGTATGTCACTGTTTGCAATGTGGAGCTGTCGACAGAGCATGGATGGGCTTTCCTTTACCATATCATCGAGCATTACAATGTTGTTTTTGTACATGCAGCACCGCCGTGCGGAACATGCAGCCGTGCCAGAGAAATCCCGCTTGGTCCTGGTGGGGGACCAAAGCAGTTGCGTAGTGAAGATTACCCATCGGGACTGCCACATTTGGAAGGCAGAGATCTTGAGCGAGTTCAACTGGCAAATTCATTGTATAGTGGGCTGACAAAGTTTTTGACCAAATGCACCTTGCAGGACATCCCTTGGAGCGTTGAAAACCCAACTTCAAGCTATTTGTGGCTTATTCCATGCTTTGCAAATTTGATTGCTGATACGCCCTGCAGGTTTTACAATTATGACACATGCGCATGGGGGTCAACTCGGAAGTTGCAACGGTCTTTCCTTTCAACTTTGCCTGCAATGTGCGGCATCCAAGCCCGCTGCCCTGGTGACCACGAACATGCCCCGTTTGGGCGCACACGGCAGAGTGACGGAACCTTCAAATATGCTACTAGTGATGAAGCAGCATACACCAAACAGTTGTGTGTTCAGGTGGTTTCCATTGTGCAGAATGCTTTGCAACTTTTTCCACAGAAGTTTGAGGCCGACCCCAGCAATGTTGCAGTCAACCATAAAGGGATGATTGCCATGCAGAAACAACCGGCAGGAAGACGAATGCCTCCCTTGATTTCGGAGTTTGAGCGATTTGAAACCATTATAGCTGCATCGATGCCCACAACCGATGCCAAAGGTTGCTTGACGGCCTGCCTCCAACATGTTCCTAGTGGTTCAAAGCTGCTCAGTTTTTCGAAAAAGGGGGAGGGCGAGAGCAGCTTGGTTCTGAAGTTTGGTATTTACAGAACTCCCATGACTTGGATTGACAGGTCATTGACGTTGCACCACCCTTTTGACAATTTTCATGCCGTTCCTGATCAAATGCTTGATGTTTTATTTTTCATATTGACCACGTCCCCTGCAGATGTTTGCAATTTTAGGATTTCCAAAATGAAACTCTGGATGAGTTGGGCTGAAGAGCTTGAAGCACAAGAGAGGGAACACAAGCTGCGCCTTGACCCGGGAGTTAGGCAAATCCTTGCGCCCAAAAGGCTCCTCTTGCTCAGGAAGATAGCTTGCAGCTTGGATTGGCCTGATACCAATCTTTTTGACGAAATTGATGCAGGGTTCAAACTCACCGGAATCCAGAGCCCTTCAAATGTCTTTGGACTTGAACCCAGACCACCGCAAGCCTCTGAAGGAGAGCTCTGGGCCAGTGCAAAATTCATTAGACCTGCGTTGATCGGCAAGGTCAAAAGTGCAGCTCTTGATACTGAGAGTCAACCATTGTGGGATGCTACAATGGAGGAAGCGAGCAACCATCACTGGATGACTGGCCCACATACAGTCGAACAAGTTCATGATATTTTCAATGGACAGCCATGGATACCTGTGAGACGCTTCTCAGTTCTTCAGTCCTCGGGTGATAGGATGAAACTCCGGCCCATTGACGATTTCGCAGAAAACCGCGTGAACACGGCCTATGGCTACTCAGATAAGCTGGATTTGCGTACCTTAGACCAGGTCGTGTGGATGACAGCTGCCATCACCCGTGCGTTAGCCTTGGGATATATTTCATTTCGAAGGAGTGATGGGACCCTGCTGGAGGGGAAGGTCCACTCCGCTTATTTGGAAGAGGGTGGTGGCCGACCTCTCCTTTCTGTTTTGGATTTGTCATCAGCATACAAACAATTTGCGATCAGCAAGGACTGCAGGCGGCTCTCTGTTATCGCCCTTAAGGATCCTTCAGACAGTTCATGCAAGTGTTTCATTGGCAATGTGCTGCCATTTGGGGCGACGGCCAGCGTGGTACACTTTAACCGCGTGTCCTGGCTGATCCATTCCATTGGGCTCCATGCTGGACTGCTTTGGGGAAATTATTTCGACGATTTTCCAATGGTAGCACCTTGCATTTTGAAGCATTCCTCAATGAACATGGCCAAGCTCCTACTTGATTTGCTCGGGTTCCAGTTTGCTGACCATAAACTGAAGCCCTTTGACTCAAGGGCCACGGTTCTTGGGGTTGAGATTGACACTAGCAAAGCTATGGATGGTTTTGTCCTGGTGAGGAATAAGCCCGGCAGGGTGACAGAGGTCACGGATACAGTCAATGGAATTCTGGCTCGTGGCACACTGACGTCAAAGGAAGCTAGCCGGATCCTGGGCCGTATACAATTTGCAGATGCCCAGATCATGGGTAGAGTCGGAAGGATCGCCATGCACGAGTTCAGGCTCGCCATTAAAAGCCACGAGAGCATCGCCCTGGATCGATGTGCCATTGAATCACTGCATGTCCTAATGGACAGACTTTCTTCTGGAGAACCTCGAATGATCCCGTGCTGCGACCAGAGGCGGCCCATATTGGTTTTTACTGACGGAGCCAGCGAGGTTTCTGGCCATACTATTGGTGGAGTTATGTTCAATGACAACAAGTTTGAATATTTTTCATGTGCAGTGCCGGAGCGCCTGGTTGAGGAATGGGGATCCATGTTTTCCCACTTCATAGGACTCGTGGAGCTTTATGCCATATTGGTGAGCCGGCTTCTCTGGAATGATCACCTTAGTGGGTCACGCACCATTTATTTTATTGATAACAACAGCTCGATGGATGCATGCATCAAGGGGACCTCCGGATCCAGACCTGTCCGAGAGCTGTTGCTGTGCTGGGAGAAAATGGAAGAGAAAGCCCGGACTTGGACTTGGTTCACAAGGGTCCCGAGTCAGAGCAACCCGGCTGATGAGCCATCTAGAGCATGCCATGACCTGATGGTGAAGCTTGGGGCCGTGAGGCGTCAGGCAACTTGTCCTCTGACCGGAGTCCCTCTTGTAGACTTGTAAAAATAATAAATCTTTGGTGAAAAGAAAGTGGGGAATGACTGAGATGTGTGACAATGTTAAATTCTCTGTGTGCCCGTTTCCTTTGGGAACGATGTCTTGCTTTGGTATGTGAGTGAATGATGGAGCCGGTGATGGACGTTTCATGTGGAAACGCTGCGGACCATACCAATGCAATTGAAACCATAGCTGCAGTGACATCGAGACTTGCCCACGTGAAAAAAAAAGAACAGCATGCGTGACCGAGTGAAACGCCATTGTCCAAACGAAACAAACTGATTTCCAGCCGTTCTTCTCCAGTGTGTGTTTTTGTGAACTTCGGTGATCTCATTTGCGGAACTTTGGCGTATTCGTGCGTACTCCTGTGGATATATATATGTATATATTCGTACGTATGTATTTGTGTGGTTTTGGTTTGGTTGTATGTTTGTATGACTGGTACGCCTATGAGTATGTTGGGTCCCCCTCCTTGTTGTTGAACCCCTGGGTTCTTTTGTTGGGGGGCCCCCTTTGTTATATTTGGTTGAGCAAGAGTTTATAAGTTTCACTAGGCGCTAGCCTTGTTACCTTATCAACTCGCAGGTGTGGCGTGTGCCACCTCAACCAAAAAAAAAAAACCTGAACCCCCCCCCCCAAAAAAAAAAATAGGAGGGGTTGGTGGCGTGAAGAAACACTCTGTGTTTGCGAGAGACTTTTGTGCTTGTGTTTCTTTTAACTGCTGTTTTGTTTAAACACCAACTGTTTGAAACATTCAACCTGGTTTGTGGAATGTTTGTTATCTGGGGTCACTGCGTAATATGTGAATGATGCAGTTTCCCCTCAAGTGTGCTCGTTGGCAGTTGGCCAACTGTTTTTGTCCCCCCCTTGCTTTGCACTCCCTCCCTGTCTCTCTCTGTTTCTTGTCCATGTGGGACATGTATATATACATATCAGGTATGTTACTGTAATGTTGACAGTTGGTCAGCATTTGTTTTTCTCTCGTCATGTTTGACGAGGCGTCCACATGGGACATTGACATTTGGTCAATTCGAGCACTTGGCTCCAGCATTTTCGTTTTCCCGAACTTTTGCTATGTTTTTTTCCAATGAGCTTTTCAGCCAAATCGTGGAACTGACCTTGCTGTATATGAATTTTCTCCATGACAATGAAAACCGATTAGACCTTGACAAATTCAGCCAGGTTGAACCCCTGGGTTCTTTTGTTGGGGGGCCCCCTTTGTTATATTTGGTTGAGCAAGAGTTTATAAGGACGTTGCGTGTCTTTGAAATGGGGTGGTCAAGCAACTGGCATTTTCCATGATTATCCGAACGTGGATCCAAATGAACATGTTTTGGAGGTGTTCACTGACTCTGATTGGGCTTCAGACCGTGTCAGCAGAAGGTCTGTAAGCTGTTGCATTGTGATGTTTGGGAAGTGCTTGATATACTCAGCATCAAGGACTCAGAAGATCATTTCGTTGTCATCAGCTGAAGCCGAAGTTTACGCTTGCAGCAGTGGAGCCAGTGACGCCATCCTACTTGCCAGGTTGTTGACATGGATCACCAACAAAAGAACCCTTATCTACATCTACACTGACAGCAGTGGTGCCAAAGGAATCTTGAATCGAAGGGGAGTTGGACGTTTGAGACACTTGAGTTGCCGCATCTTGTGGTTGCAGGATATGGTTGGAAATGGAAGTCTGAAGTTATGCAGCATCAGCGGCCATTCGAATCCCGCTGACATCGGAACAAAACGTTTAGCTGCCCCGAGAATGAGATCTTTGATGAGTTTGCTTGGTTTGTACAACAGATCAAATGGATGTTTGGAAGGAGCCGATGATCCAGGACGAGTTTTTGTTCGAAGGGTCAACCACAGAGCCCTTGCTGGCGCCTTGAGCCTGATCCAACTTCATTTACAAGGATGTGATTTAACTTTGGAAGATGGCTGTAACCTCTTCATTTTGCTTTTCACCTTGTGCGTTGGAGTTGGAATGATTTGGTTTTTCAATTGGTTTGCAAGAGTTGCAGAGAGCCCTCAAGACAATGACACTCCTGTTTTGGAGGAACCAACTATGAACGAGATCGATGATGACGAAGATGGGTCAATCAGAATGTCCCACATTGGTGCTGCAATCATCGCTGCCAACAGCGAGTTTCCTTCGAGCAATGTTGCAAGCTCGAGCACGAGCATTCGAGATCCAATTGAGATGCCTGTTTTGAGAGACGAAGGTGATTTGCCAGAGCCCTACACTGCATGGAGCCCTGAAGCCATGCTTACCTTTATGTATTCAAGGTGTTTGCGCAGAAAATCCACAGCAACTTCGTTGGAACGACAGCAATTGTATGAGGAGCGACTTCAATTGCTTTGCAACGTGATGAATGCTTGCAAGTCTGGAGATCAATCAGTTCGATTGTCAGCAGCTGTCATGGCCAGGAACATGACAGACCTTTCAAGCGATGAGGAGTCTCCAAGCTATGGCCAAGCTGGATTCAGTTGTGCAACACCATGGATGAGGTTGAACATGCAGTGGAGGTGGGTCAAAGCTTGGCGAACGCAGTGGCAATTGAACGAGCAACAACTTCAGACAGTTCTCATGTGGATTCAATTGCACGTGCTTTGATGGAAAACATTGACAATCCCCCGATGGATGAAGCTGGAGAAAGCGAGGATGAAGATTCAGACGAGATGATGGAGACAGAATCACAAAGAGCCTTCAGGTATGGAAACTCTGAACTTTGCGAAGTCAGTGATCCAGAAACCTGGATGGTTATGCATCATGGCAATGTAGAAACTTCAGAATCCGAGCAGATGGAGGACGATGCAGAGACATAACCAGATAGCATAGCAGTTTCAACAGGTGAATCTGACAGTGTCTCCAAAAGAGTCCAGCAAGTAGAGGCACGCTACAAACTGCGTCCCTGCAACAGTACTCAGACACCTTGGAATTCAGAATTTTCCTTAGGGATTTACCATTTCAACTCTATGCTGTTGAAGTAAAGTAAACAGCAAGGCGGGGTGCTTCATGCTAACGCTGTAAGCAGTACATCCAAGTTGCGTTGTGGAGCACTCAGCCATGTGACATAGCAGGTGTAGTATCTGTTAAAAATTGCACAAATGCATGTTGTGGCAGAGGCTCTGAGGATCAACAGATTTTCAATTAAACAGTTTGGCCGACTTGTTTTTTGGGGCGTGACAACGTGGTCGGGTAGCGGATTTCCCCCTTGTTAAGCTGTTCATTGATGGTTTGGGTGGTGTAGTTTCATTCGTGGCAATTTTGGCAGCAACGCCCGTGGAAACACGAAAACACGAATATTCCAAACAAACAACAGTTTGATCACAAAGTAGTTGTGGTGGGATTGTAATGCAACACTTCAAGCGGCAAGTGAAATTGAATTTTCTCAGGGGTCCCGTGTTTGGTTTGATAAATAGCATTGGCATTTGATTGTCTTGGTGTGTTTGGCCTGTGATTTGTCAAAGCAGTTTCCAATGTGAGATCTTGCAAAACAATGGGATGTTGGACAAGTTTCCCACATGTTTGATGACCGGTCAACCGGTTTCCATTCTGCCACATTTCAGAGTTTAAACGTCCGAACCACACAAACCACACATATTTGCAAATTGCAGTCATTCAACATGATGTGCATGGTTATTTCATGAGTGGAGTTTGGATGAATCGATTATCGCTCTGACTTGCAACTTGAAAACAACACAAAATCGTGAAATTGTCACTTTAACCTTCATTAAAACCACGAAAAATCGTGAAATTGTCCGTTCAACCTGAATTGTCATACATGTACATGAATTCTGGGAATGAAAATCATCTTGCTTTTGGACGAGGAGCGAAACAGATGCGTGGGTGGGTCATTCAAAAAAAATCAGAAACATCAACATTTCGGAAAAAATATCCTGAATGGTAGGTGTCATTTCTTCGTTGTGGAATTTGTCGCAATAGAAATCACACTTTTGAGATATCGCCATGTTGGCACATTTTTTTGTTCTTTCAGCCGACTCGGTGCCCCATTTGGTCTGAACCTTTGCTGGTGTCCAAGATCATGTGGCACCATTTTTTTAACATTACGCAACTGGACACGTTCTCTCAAATATCTCCTTTGCATGCTTGTTGCATAGATTAATAAACAGGGATGTTTGGTTTTGCAAAACCATCTGGGTTTTCAACACTACGCATTGGTCATTCTTGACTAGTTGCTGTCTCACATGTCCATTGGGCCCCAATTGCCCAGGAACTGGACTAAAATCGTAATGAAATCCCAGATTTGGTTTTGATTTTATGATACTTAGTTGTTGCTAGGGTTTTCAACCCCAAAATTTTCACACAACCTTTTCACACACACACACCCAGTGAGGAACAAGTGCCCTGTGATGAAAGTGGTGATTCCGAGCTGTTGCTGCAGCTGCAGCAGGACGGATGGAAAAACTAGGTTTGTGTCGTGTTGAGGCACAAACAGTGGTCGGAAATGTGTTTGGGAAGAACTGACCATTTGTGATTTTTGTAGGATGCAATTTCTTCATTTTATATTTTTTTCTCCTTGATACGTATTGTTCTTTTCCGTTTTTTTCCTTCTGTTCTTCTTTGCTTCTCTCTGTTTCTTTTATGTTTTCTTTCTTTTGCTTTCTCACTGTCACTTTTTCTTCTCTTTTCATCTATTTCCTTGTGTTCACCGCGTCTTACTCCTATCTTTCGTCTCGAATCAATCCATTCTGACAGGTTTAGTGTTGCAGAATGATTTTGTTGCAATACAAAGTAATGCTGGGTAGCGCAGAATAGTAGTCTGGAGTGCGAGGGGCGGGCTCTCTAGTGTTCGTTATACTGGTATTTTGTATCCTTCCAATGAAGGCAGTTCCCTTGTGTTTTGATGGATTGCTGTGACCCTGCTGTGAGCCAGTCGTAACGACTTTTCCGCAAACGATTTACCCACATTTAAAAAATGCTGTGACTTTAGCCCCCGACTGTATGGTGTATGTTTCATTGAAGGTATATGCCTGGAACAAGAGGGGGTTTGATTTTCTTTTGAATAACACCTTGCATTTGCCAGGAGGGCACTTCGAAGTTGAGGTTGCCGAAGGTGGGAGACAGCTGAGGTTCTGACAGGTACCCAGTTGTTCATTGTCTATTCGCATTCTTGAGTCTATGAAAAAATGTCAAAAAGCAAGTCCAGGGACCTGTTTTGATTTGCTAGTGAGAACAAACATATTTGCACAGGGGATCACAGGGGTATATAAGTATATCAACATGGGCATGGTTACCATGGTTTGGTACTTCACGAACCAAGGACTTTCCATCCTGTTGCTGAGAATGAAGATCAAATCATGTGCATGGTGAACGTGATAGAAACCAAATTCTATAGGATTCTATAGCATCAATTTGCAACTCCCGAGATCATCCATCAAAATAATGTTCTATATGAGTCCAGTTGAGTTTGATGTTGCTGGGGCACGACGTAATTTGTGGAACTGCTTCAGTCGGATTCTTTCATTTCTCGAGTCCAATTTCGCAACTGCGGTGCAGTTTCCTGGTGGAGCCGAAGTGCTGCGCCATGTACGGATCCCTGAGGTCTGTGCAAGTTCTCGTGGGAAATCGGGAGCATTGTACTTTCATGGAGTTTCATGTAGATTCAGGTAGAGTAAGTGTAGTTTCATCTAGTTTTATCTATGGTATAGAGTTCATAGAGTTTCACCATGTTTCAGCTGTACCAAATTAAAGGAAACCATAAGAAACCTTTCTCCAAGTCTTGCTGCATTCAGTGTGACCTTTGTGCCTTGGGTGCCTTGGCTCAAGGGCCATGGCAAGATCCTGAAACCGAACCGATACCCCGAGGCTGCCAGGGGTTGCCCGCAGATGGCTGGTATTTGGAAGATATTGGAAGATTTATTTTTCGAAAAAACTTTGCTGCATGCTTGTTTCACATGCAGGGCTCATTGTTTCCGAACCGGTGGCCTCAGCATTCTCGTGTGGCTCGTGTATCAAAGGTCCGCTTTTGAAGGATATGTTGTCAATTGTCACAATCATTGTTTTGAGTGTTCCAGGATGTATCAGTGGGCCATTAGCGCATGGTGGATATTTCGTTTGACTTCAGCGCTTGCCATTGGCCCGCTGGTGGCACACTCTGTCGGGAAAATTGAGCTCTGTGTGGCTTCAAAGAGGGTTTGCTGGATCTCCAAAGCACTGCTAGGAATCTGCCACGTTACATGTGCTTCGTAGGTTTGTGGCGTTGTTGCTGTTGCATCATCACAATGAGCTGGATCTCTGGAGCCTCATTGAAGTATCATGGATAAGAATGGATAAGAGACAATGCATTTGCAATTGTAAGAAATTGTAAGATTTATGATGTGAATCTTGCTGTGACAGAGTGCACCAGCCACACTGCCTAGTCCTAGTTGCTCTAGTTAATCTAGTTGGCATGTGTTATGAGAACTCAGGACGGGGATACGCGGAGCAGCGGCCACGGGTGACCTTGCCTTCAGGCACAAGAAACATCATGAATCCAAAAACTTTGAAACTGATGTGAAACTGAGCCAGTTTCGCACATTAGGGGTCCTGTGGTTTCAATAATATGATTGATATTGATTGATATGTTTCAAGATCATCTTGAGTTTTAGATTGTTTGTGGTGCCAACTTTCTGGAACCTTCTTTTGGAAGACAGATTGTGCAGTCTTTGATTTTGGTTCAGCTTCTCCGATGAAGAAAATGCAGTGTCAAGCCCCTCAGGGAGCTTTTGTGACAGGTGCCACAGTCATCGGTTGGAACCTCACAACACCGGATGGCGATGTCCTGGCTTACACGAACCTACGCTATGCCATCACCCTGTCCCGCTTCGGGGCTCCACTTGTGATGCTTGGACATAGTGTGATACTTTCAAGACTTTCAAGGTCATTCAGTTTTTTTGTCATTTTTTGTCATTTGCAATGTCTTTTGGGAAGCATTCGGACTGTGCTTCGGCATTATTCAAATGGGGAAAATCAAAAAAAACGACGGCTGATCCAAGGTATACTGCTGCGCCCAGTGAGGTCATAGACGGAACAGTGCGGAATGAACCCTGTATTCAAAAAGGAGGCGTCAAGGGGGTCTATGGCGTTGAGGCCGGGGCGAGGGATCCTATGGGACTTAGGTAGCAAATGATTTGCCTCACGTCTCATCTGCAAATCTGAGGATCTCCATCTATAGGGTGGGGATTGGTGACGTCACACGACCAAATGGGAAACAAAAACACCGTGCCTTTGTCCATATCGAGCGAGGCATTTGAAGCTTCTCCAGTTCACAAAATGCCACAAAGAACAAAGAAATGATATCTTTTTGTTTCTGAGATCGCTGAGATCGCCATCTCACGTCTATGAGGCAGTCTTGGCCCCGCCCCTGCAGGATTGTTTGACCCTAGCTGTCTTCGTGCCACCAGGGCCAAGCCTTCGTCACCTGGCAGAGTGTCCAGATTTGTCCGGTTTTCCATGACCAAACTTAAATGATTTAAATGAATCCAATCATACTTAGTGACTTGTGTGCTTTGGGTGGCTGAAGTCCAATCAAAAAGCTCACCTCAGGGATCTCAGTAGTGTCAGCTACCCTACAACTGAGCAAGGAACATGTTACATGTTGTTTTAATTCCGCTTGGAAGCTGACCCAGGGAAGAGGCCAGTCTTGGTCTTTGTCCATGGTGGTTTCCTCATTTCCGGCGAGATCCCGATGGGTGACCTCAACTATATCGCACCTTGGCAGACGACTCAGTTGACCCTCCTTAGTGAGTCAGGGCCTTAGGGCACAGAAACACCAAAGTCACTTGTCGACACCCTGCCCATAAAAGACCAGAATTCAGCTTTCTGTTAAGTCATGATATCTGGACTTCCAAATCCCCTCTTGAACAGCTCCAAGCCATTCCAGACTCTTACTGTCAAGCCATCCAAATCTAGCGTCCAACGGTTTGCCGGCGTGAGATGCCGGGTCCGGTGGGGACACATCCAACATATGTGATGGTGGCATATGGTGGCTACCAAACACATCACAATTATCCCATATGCATCCATCACTACGAGTAGCGGCCGGACTCATCAACGCCCCAACCGAAACGTACCGAAATACTCTGCAGATGACCTTCCTGGGCTGAAATGGACATTGTGACATGTCAATTTTACACAGCTTGGAAATCTTACTCTGCTCACTGTAGCCACTGTAGCCCAAGACTGGCTAAGCTGCTGGTTTGGTGGAGTGTTACTTTTTGAACAAGTTTGGCATTAGCGGGCGATGTTGTGTCATGTTTTCTCATGTTTTCACGGCGTTCCAGGGCCTTCAAGCGGATGCGGTGGTGGTGGCCATCAACTATCGGCTGAATGTGTTTCTTCCCGCACTTGATTTGGCGTGCAAACAAAACGCATAAAGAAAACATCAACATACCAACGGAAAGGATTCGAAAAGGAGGTTGATTTGAAGTGGATTTGAAGCTGATTTGTGCTGAGCTCGAGTAGATGACCAGGTTTGGCTTTCTTCAGCCTCCAGAGCCAGAGATCGTTCCTGCCAATCGAGGCGCAGTGCCGAATTCGGGCAAGCTGAATGTGTCATGCATACTGCCATTCAGAGACAGAGGAGGAACACTGAAAGAAAACAAAGCAACACATGTAACGAATGTAACGTAAGTTGAGAAGAAATCTGTACTGCGTTGCAGCTTTGAATCTGTTTTCACAATCATTGTGCTTCAATGTTCATCACTTCGGACTTGCTGTGACTAAGCTGCCAAGATCTCCAAGCAGATTTGCAAGGCCTCAGGGATCAGATAGCTGCTCTTCAGTGGATCCAGCAGAATATTGGAAGCTTTTCCGGCGATGCCTCGAAAGTGACGCTTTGGGGCCAATCTGCAGGTGGCGTGACTGAATCCTTGTGACAGCACTTAACCCTGAGAGGGTGCTTACAGAAATAGCAGATATGATTATGTAGATGTAGGTCACATTATGCCACAGGCTGAAATAAAAGGTTGAGGCATGAGGATGACAAGGCAGTGTTGGGTTTAAGCTGGCGGACTTCAGAGGTTTGTGACGGATTCCTCATGACTCATTACAATACAGGTAACGCAGCCAGAGAGACTTTATCGTTGCATTTTGGAATGGGATTGTCTGCGGTCTGTTTTCTCAGCGATGCTGTCCACACCAAGGGTTCAGTTAGATTTGCTGTCCTACTCAGCACTAAAGTATGTTTGCGAATTGTTCAGTTTGCCTTTCTACTTGGACGGATGGTGAAAATGGTGGCAGGAGGGCGTTCAGTGGTGGCACTCTACCAGTCACCAATGGCCGTGGGGCTCTTCCATCGTGCAATTGCCATGAGTCCCGGCTGCTTTGCAGTGTTTCAGCGAGGACTAAACTCTTCAGTGTGAGACAAGAAGCAGAGTCCCCATGAGAAATCAGCATTTTGTACTGTACTTCCCAATCTTGCGAGTCTTTGCGTGCGGGGCCCCGGTCTAGACATTGAAATAGTTCTTGTCGGGCGCAAGTGGCTGGCAACAAAACTAAGTGAGGTTGACATTTTTTTTAAGACGCTTGGGAACTTCACCTTGAAAACCTACTTGCCACCTTGAAAGGCTACGTCCCTGGAATGTTCCAGTCCAACCTGTCCATGGCTACTGGGCAGAGCGAGGGAAGATCCTCGGGTAAGTGGTCAAGCCGATTAGTTCCCAACAGCAGTGCTTGTTGGGTCTTAATAATGACTTAATGCCTGGTCTGAGACACGTGCATCGCGGATGCAAAGCATTCAAATCGAGAGTACAACCCTGGCACCAAGGAAATCCAAGGAACCCTTACTGCTGTTGAGTTGCAAAGCTGGTGTAATCAATGACTGATATGCAGGTCCAGCTGCCACAATTTATCCATATCACATATCTATACACATGTATGTATATATATATAGATACATCATATTACATGTATACACATACATATATACATATATATATATATACACATATACACATATACACATATACATTGCTACATATAAATATGATATATACAAATGTAGTTCCCAGGAACTGCAGGATCCCCTTGAGTCAACGGGCTGATGATTGTGCAGGGTTTGAATGCAGGCCTTCCCAGGGACATTTCCTCTTGGTTTTTCAATCTCTTTTGAATCAAGTTGACCTAAAAGATGGACTTGCTTGTTCAGTTCAACTACCAAAATAGTTTCTTAGACGTACCTATATAAACCATATAACCTATAAACCTCCACTTTGTGATGGTTTATACATGTTTATACCATCCATTGCTAGCAGAAGAAGGGATGCTTCTCACATGAAATTTGGTGACGTTCGCAATTGTTCGCCACATGGTCTTTCTCTGTTGCTGTGTACATTGGCTCTGAAGAGCGAACTACAGTTTACCAACACCAACCATACCTGTCAAAGAAACTACTTTGGAACCACTCAGCGAGGTCAAGGAGACCCTTGGCGTCCGGTGCATGCAAGCGACTGGATGCACCACCTTGCGCTGCCTGGAAGATATGGATGCATTTCAACTGGCCAAGAAGTGCATGTTCTACTTGGAAGCGGCAGTTCCCTGGCCGAGACTGTGCTTGCGTGTTATATGTGGAATTATGTGGATATATGTGACTATAATATAGACTATATATATATAATATATTTATGTATTATAATATATATATATATGTATATGTATATGTATCTATATCAGACATAGCATTTGTACGATCTCGGGGATAAGGCCAGCATGGCGGCACACCTACTCGAAGACTTTTTCACGCCGCTTTCGAGCAAAATACGGCTTCTCCTGTCCTGTCCCAAAGAATTGCACATGGTTATCTTTTTTAATTAAATTTCATTTGCATTCGAAAGACATTGCACTTGCTCAATTTGCACATCATTATCGCGCGGAAATGCCTTTCATTGCACTGAATAGACGAAATAGGAGCGTCGCAAACTCACTGCCGAGGTTGTGAGGATCTCCTATCATACCGTTTTATGCATTGTCAACATTTGACAGTTACACTTAAACATTGCCAGAAGCAACTTGCAGCAACATGCGGACTGGTGATTTTGACTGAAACATAGCCTATGCCTAGCGGCCTAGCAATTGCATGGTGATCCACGCGATTCCAACCGACTGGAGCACAGTATGGTCATCGGATCATGGACACATGAACTCATTCTGCAAAGACACGCTTTTGTTTTACCCCAGAAGCTCTGAAGGGCTTCACTTGAATAATGTCAGCAGGTAGGAGTATCCTCCTCATCCTCCTCATCCTCCTCCTCCTCCTCATCACCACCACCACCACCACCACCATCATCATCATCATCATCATCATCGTCATCTTCATCATCATCCCCATCATCCGCAGCATCGACATCGACATCATCATCGTCATCATCATCATCATCACCACCATCATCATCATCATCGTCATCATCCTCATCGTCATCGTCATCGTCATCGTCATCGTCATCGTCATCATCATCATCATCATCATCATCGTCATCATCATCGTCATCTTCATCATCCGCAGCATCGACATCGACATCATCATCGTCATCATCATCATCATCACCATCATCATCATCATCATCACCAACATCATCATTATCATCATCATCATCCTCATCCTCATCATCATCCTTATCATCATCATACATATGTTTCATATGTTGCACTGTCTCGAACATCTTTATGCAGATTCGGGCTTCCATTTGTTTTTTTATTTTATTTTTTATTTATTGCGTTTCTTTTGCTTACAACACTTGGCAAGAGACGATTACTGCATTGGGGGTTTGCGCTTGCTGGACTCAATAGATTTTGCAACCCTACAACAGTCCTGCTCATCATAATCACCATCCTCATTTTCATCTTCATTCTCATCCTCAGCATCCTCATCATCCTCATCATACCCATCATCCTCATCATCGTCTTCGTCCTCTTCGTCCTCATCATCGTCGTCATCAACTCATTCAATTCCTGTTACCATCACTTTCGTCATCATCAGTTTCCTCATCGTTCTGGTCAGCAACTTCATCAACATTAAAAAATGGCACTGTTTGTGACTTGCAGCAACTCCAAAAAACCACGTGAGACCGTTGCCGCATTCCGACTTCACCTCCCCCTTTGCGATTACCACCCTACCCCAGCCCTGCTAGCTTTCGTACCTCCCCCCTGGCCTCAAGTTGGTTACCACCCCTCGAGTGTTTGGAACCTTGGAATTCTACCATGTTTGAGTACACCTTGGAGATCTTGTCGCAACCACCGCACCCTCGAAGTTTCAGGATTTTGTGAATGTGCCCAACGTGTACTTCTCCGGCTATGATGGTGTCTCAGCTGAGTTTGAGAAGGCATCACCATGGGAGACATGATCCCGTGTAGTCTGTTGGATTCCGCAGCCTTGCCAAACCCTGCTGTCCGCTTATACTACATTGGCCCTCTGCAGCAGCAAAGCTGTAAAAACCTGGAATGGAAAAAACAACTTTCTTTTGCCGGAAACGACGAGATGTTGACAACAGAGTCAAGTTCGTTGCTCACTTGTCCAAACGACCCAATGCTCACCAGGAGAGGTCTTACTAGAACCTGTGCGACAACCACTCTGTGCTTTATCTTCTGTGCCGAACGGTTTCTTGACGGGTGCATGACCCCCTGAATAAGCTTGATAGCGGCAAACTTCAAATTTCAATCGAAGGAACTTTAGAAGTCAAACTTCCGACTTATGGACAGATGCAACAACAGTGGTGGGAGAAGTCAGGGAAGAGAAAGAGTCAGAGAAGAGAAAGAGTCAGTAGAAAGAAGATCAAGGTGCGCGAAGAGGTAGAAAAGTCGCGGGCTTCGGAGGCTCGAAAAGTAGGCTCGCTAAAGCGGCGGGATGCGAGATCAAAAATTACACGCCGTGGTGGCGCGAAACAGATTTAAAGTCAAAAAGCTAAAAACATTTCACGCCTGGAGCGATTTTGGCAGTTGACTTGTCGAAAAAGCACACGCGACACTCGGTGACATTCGTGCGCCCAGGTGCCAAACAAAAACTTTGCGCTAGGAGGAAAAGGCTGTGTGAAGAGCCGCAGAAAAGGAACGCAAACAAGAGTAAAAGAAGAAAGAAGACGCGGCCCAAAAAGGCAGAGGCGCAGGTCGCTGTAAATCCAAGTGCTACAGTCGCCAGAAGCGCCCATTTCACCGCAGGCCGAGCAAAAGAAAAAAGATGCAGCACGCAACGCCAAACGGCGGGAGCGAAGAGCCTGGAGAAGAAAAGCAAGGACGCAGAAGCGCACCGGAAAACCGAAAACCTTTTGTGCCCAAAACTCGACGTGAGCGCGACATGGTCAAGCTGCACCGCTTCGAGCAGCTGGAGAAGGACTGGAAACGCAAGGCCAAGAGCTCAGCAGCAGCACGGGAAACGAAGCGCAAAGTGAACTCCAACCACGAATTTACTTGCCAAGGTCAACGCCAAGATAAAGACAGAGGAACAAGCTCCTTCCTCAGCGCGTGCAAGAGAAGATCCCTGGAAACAGCGGAGCGCTGCACTTGATGGCTGAAGAGACACCGGCGGAGAGTGCCTTTGCGGAGGCAGAGGTGCAGTTTCAAAAACGATGGCAGGTGTGGGACGGTTGAAGAGGATCAGGACCTGCAAAGATGCATTTTGCATGGCAGGCGCAGTACAAGAGACATTTGCATCAGAGATGTTAGGAGGTCAGGGTGCTGATTTCCTGAGAGGGGTTATATTTGGGAGCATCAGATCTTCAGGTTTGCTAACATTATTTTGCGTGACATGTGCAGCACTTCGTATGACCTGGCGTCACTTTTTCCTGGCAGGCGCAGTACTTTAGACAGATGGACTGAAAAAATCGCAAAACGCATTGGTACGAGCCCGTGCTTTGCACTCTACTTTCCATTTTTGAGGGAAGTCTCGCAGAATTGCTTCGTTTTTAGTGTTGTCAAAGTCAAAAATTGAAGATGTCTCGCAGAATTTCTTCGTTTTGGAGGTGTCAAATTCCATGTCTAAAGGACGTTTCGCAGAATTGCTGCGTTTTGGGCCTGTCAACTTCCACTCTTGAAGGAAGTTTCCCATAATTGCTTTCTTTTAGATAGAAAGAAAGATAGATAGGTAGCTAGATAGATCCATACAGATAGAAAGAGATAAACAGATAGACAGTCATAGAGACAGATAGATAGAGAGACAGGTAGATAGATAGAGAGACAGATAGATAGAAAGATAGATAAATAGATAGATAGTCAGCTAGTCAGATTGACAGATAGCCAAGTAGACAGATAGATAGAAAGAAAGACAGACAGATACATAGATACATAGAAACTTAGATACATTGATACAAAGACACAGAGATACATAAATAGATAGATAGATAGATAGATAAATAGATAGATAGATAGATAGATGGATTGACATTTAGACTCAGACAGGTAGAATGACAGGCAGACAGACAGACAGGCAGGCAGGCAGGCAGATAGATAGATAGATAGATAGATAGATAGATAGATAGATAGTCAGCTAGTCAGATTGACAGATAGCCAGGTAGACAGATAGATAGATAGAAAGACAGATAGATACATAGATACATAGATACTTAGATACATTGAGGCAAAGTCACAGAGATACATAGAGAGATAGATAGATGGATGTATAGATAGATAGACAGACAGACAGATAGATAGATAGATGGATAGATAGATAGATAGATAGATTAGATAGATAGATCAGATTAGATTAGATTAGAATAGAATAGATAGATAGATAGATAGATAGATAGATAGATAGACAGAGAGATAGGTGGATAGAGAGATAGACAGCTAAACAGATAGACGGGTGGACAGATAGACAGACAGATGGATAGTTAGATAGATAGTTAGATTGATCGATAGTCAGATATAGAGTTAGAGATAGATAGGTAGACAGGGATAGATAGACAGACAGATAGGTAGACCGACAGATAGGTAGATAGATAGACAGATAGATACATAGATGGTGAAATAGTCAGATAGTCAGGAAAAAACCGGATAGATACATGGTCAGTTTGATAGACAGAAAGATAGATGGTCAGATAGATAGATGGATAGATAGAAAATAGACAAACAGACAGACAGACAGATAGATCGGTAGGTAGACAGATAGACAGACAGACAGACAGATAGATAGACAAATAGAAAGAGATAGACAGATAGGTAGACAATAGATAGAGATAGGCACATAGATAGAGAGATAGACAGGCAGACAGATAGGTAGACAGATAGACAGATGGACAGATAGGTAGACAGACAGACAGATAGACAGACAGACAGACAGATAGATAGATAGATATATAGATAGATAGATAGATAGATAGATAAATAGATAGATAGATAGATAGATAGACAGATAGATAGATAGATAGATAGAGACAAAAAGAGAAGGAAACAGAAAGAGGTAGAGAGAGGCAGAGAAAGAGAGAGAGAGGGAGAAAACTAGACTCAGAGCCTCAGCTACCTCCTTTCGGTCCATCAGTGGGTTTGCTCTCCCATCCATGCATGAGGACAACTCACGTTTCCTATGATTTCCTATCTTTGAAACTTCCGCCAGAGCCTTGTGCGGTACTACTGGTGATAATGAAAAATCTACATTGCAACACGAAAAATAGGTGGGAACAAATTGCAATTGTGGAATTTCCAAAGCCGCTTTGCCAAATGGTTTTCATATGCTTACATGGTTTCACTGAAAACTGGTGCCTTGAGGTTGAGTCGGGTTCAAACCCGAAAATTTGGGAAAATCAATACACATCCTTTCTGTTTTGGAATCATTGAGGTGCCTTTAAATAGTTTGATGGTTTGACAATAGGATGTAGGACACGGGGCTGTGAAATCTGATCGATATCGTGGGGTGATTTTGTAACGCTGAGGCCACATTCCCATTATTTTGGGGGCTATGGCGCATGAATTCCGTGCCTTCACCTTGGATACGCCAGCCACTGGCTACTTGGAACGTTTTTTCCAGGCACGAGTGGACATAGAGTGACCCATGTTGACATTCAAAGGTGTTGTTCCTTTCAAGGTTTACCAAACACATTTAGGTGCACCAATGAACATTTTTGTGAACATCTCTGTTCGGATCTTTCCCACGTTCGTGCCTCTTGCTGGACTTTGGGGAGAAAGGTGAACTCCAGGTTGTATTGAGGGACCTTTCAGCCACATGATTCAGGATTCCTTGCCACCGACTTGGAGAGAGCAACAGCGTTCTTGCTTGAGGAGACTGACTCCCAGACAACCCCAACAAGAAACGGGTGTTTGGAGGATCATGTTTAAAACCGAAGTATGTATTGCTATACCATAGCAAACAGGACTGAATTGAGGGGGCTGTAAGGGGATCAACTGTTCTTTGCAAGATGCGGGCAAATCTGTTGTTTTCGATCGGGAACTGTCGGGAACAGTGAAGATGCGCTGGTTTGTGAAACCCACCGCTACCGGGTTCACCCAGTCTTCGAGCAAAGGAGCACTTCGACCAACCTGTTTGAAGGTGCCCAGTGTCCTTCGAACGTGAAGATTTGCTCTCGACTGAAAGATGTAAGACTGGTTCAGGCGGCAGCAGCAGGGAAGTTTGAGGGATTGATGTTTGATCAAAGGTGTGATGCAAATGCTTTCCAACACCTGCAATGCAGCGTTGAGAGCCATGTCATGTATCTGGCAAAGGTATCCACTGTCAAACTTGTGAACGGAACGCAGCACGCAGCACCGCTTCAGGAAGCAACGCAGGTCTATTCCCTCGGCTTAGAATTTGCCGGGAGAGGACCTGGCTCCTTGGCAGTTCGGTGAGTCCGGTCCGTCCGGTCAGTGCGGTGGGTGGGGCCGGATAGCAGTTTCTCATGGTTTCTCATGGTTTCTCCAGTTCGGTGGAGAGAAGCCCGGCGATTCTGGAACTGGAGAAGGTGACCAGGTCAAGGCACGAGGCTTTGGACCCAATACGATCCTATTTTCTTATCTCGGGTCATGAGGCAATAGAATCAGATCAAGATGAATATCATGCCGATTTTTCAAAATAAGTTTGGTATGTAGGTCAGAAAACTTGCCATTGACGCCAGCTCGAAAACATGAGCCTGATTCCTTTCTCGTGATTCGCTACAAGCTAGGCCCGCGTTATCGCTATTTGATGGACACCGATGCTCTGGGTGGCTGGTGTGGAGCCTGTCATGGTGGAGACCTCGACTTGGTGATGGGACGCAGTGATGTTGACTCGTTGCTCGGTTGACGGATGTTGACTGATATATTCTGTAAGGTCATGGAGTTAGGGAGGGACTTTGCTCCACAACCTTTCCCTCATGAGTCATCACCATTTGTGTCTCTTGTCTTGGAACGTCCGTGACAAGTCGAAGGCAGTTTTGTTTTGAGATATTACAGTTCTTGGCTGGGCACGATCCCTGGTTTTTGTTGCCAATAAATGTCGACATCATTTCGGCGGTTTCTTTGATTTGTGTTGAAACTTGGACTGATCGAAGGTCGTTTCCCAAAGACGAACTGCAGAGCTTTCGAGCTTTATTCACTGGATACCTGGCCTCCTTTGTGAAATCTGGCATTCCTATTGCGCCTATTGCGCCTACTGCGCCTATTGGAGCTGGTGTAGCATGGTCCAGTGACGGGCCGGTGATGGAGTTCAACCTGTCAAAGGCAAATCATGCGTTCTTATCGCCTTTGGTATATTACAGTGATGAAGCCCAACAGGACAATCCGGGAGGGGGCATCCGGGCATCCAACCCTTCAAGAAGCAGTGAAACGGCTGAATTAGAAGAAGAATCTCATTCTGTGATCACAAATCCCGAATAAATCCTAGTTCTTGTGGGGATGTCATCAACTTGCAAAGAATGACTTGAAATTTAGATCCAGTTTGCAAACCAATCTTGTTCTTGAGCTTTTGTATCATGTCAGTAAGGTGATTTTGTTGCAATGCAAGCCGCATTTTACCAACTTTTGTCACCGTTGATTGCTTTGAGATAGACGGATAGACATACTCCCTGCCCATACCATGTATCCCACATTATCCCACTGGCACTGTGATTCCAGTGATTCCGCTGCAGGAAATGATTAGGACCCTCTGCCATCAGCAAAGTACCAGCTGCTGTGCAAAGCTCACCTGCTGACAAAAAGACATGGGAGGCCGTGGCTGCAGGCTGTAGGTCCACTGTAGGTTCTGCAGGCTATGTTTGAGTGCCTACAGTACTACAGTGCCAAAGTCTGGCCAAGGTCTGCGGTGATCAGGTTGACCTTGCCTTTGCAAAGGGCCGTTGGAATTGAACGGGTTGCACTTATATGGTCCATGCTCAGGCCATCAACCACTAGTGAGCTTGATTTCAATTGAGGCGCAGCACCTGAATCGACTGAGGTTTTGAAGCAACTGGCCAATCTACCTGAGGATGAAGGCTCGAAGGATCAGGCGGGACCTGAGAATCAACAGATCCCACAAGGAGGAATGCTTGCTTTCAAGATTTTGAATATATAGGTTATATAGGACAAATATATGATGAACTTGCATCCGCTACATTGATATTTGTGTTTTGAAAGAAGACATCCTCATGCACAACCATTTTTTCAAAGGCAACTAGGATATCATCAAGTGCTTTGTCAAGCAGATCTTCCAGCAATGTGGACGTGTGCTTTAAAGAAACAGAGAAGTGCAAGAACTTCGATAGATTGCTGTTTGTGATACATTGTGATACATTGTGATACCAGCAAATCAAGAAGTGTGCGCTAGGGCAGCCCCTTGAAGCTGCTGGATGTGAACCCTGCTTCCTTGGGCGATTTCTTGGAGGCGAGCCGCGACCGGATGTTGACACGTGGAAGAACCAAGCAGATATCGTTGGGATTCACTTCGGTTCTGCATCTGAGTTGGGGCTAGGACTCCAGCCAATATTCATGTTTATTCATGTTTATTCATGTTTATTCCACAAGGTCAGACAGGTTGGTGTAAGAAGGAGGACTTCAAGCCTGATACACTGTAGTAAGGAATTGTTGGATTGTCGCCAACCGAATGCATTCTGCATTCTTGACAAAAGAACCTAAAGATGACAAGAACCCACTTCTTGGGTGGAAACCCGTCCCAACTCCAGAAAGTTGCGACGACTTGCATTCATTTTTGACTGCAGCCACAAGTCTTGCAGAGTCTTGCAGAATCTTGCAGTCAAAATATCTTGGAAGGGTCACTCGCGCCAGACTTGCGCCGACTTGCGTCCCTTTGTCCATGCCGAAGCTTTTATGCCCAGACATTTGGGAAGGGCGGGGACGCCTGGGTTGAGCTGGAAGCGCCATGGAGGTCACAGCAGAGGCACCGAGAAGAGATGACAGAGTTCCCAGAGTTGGAAGAAGAAAATAGAAAACTGTAGAAAACCAAGAATTAGATAGAATTAATTAGAAAACCAAAAAATCTTTGTTATTGCTTGCAATGAATCTTCGTTTTCTATAATTTCCTGCGAATGTTTGTTATTACTGGTTGTATTTTTCGTGAACTGTCCTTTTGTATTGTCCAAAGCGAACCACAGCGAACATCGTGCAGAAGTGTCACTGGTCGCTCCAGGTCAGGACGGACGTCGCATTGCTGACTCCGCCGAGACGTGAGGGCCGTGGCCTTGAAACGGCTGTCGGGCTTTCCTCGCAGAATTTTGATCCAACCAACTGGGTGCCAGTGATGCTGTGTGATGCAAGCAATGCAAACTTGTTAAGAGACAAGAGTTGTGGATACTTGGTCCAGGGGGAAGCCTCGAATGCAGAGATTTCGTAGATTTGCATTGATACTTCGTAGCTGGCAGATTGAACGAACTTGGACTTCTTGATTCCTGCAGCTTTCAACTGGATCAGCGCAGAGCCCTCGCCCTGAGGTGACGAGAGCGCAGCTTTGGGCTCGCAGGCTTCTGTAGGTTTCTTATCGCGCCTTGACGGCAGTGGAACACAGTGCAAGCTGTGATCACATCATGAAAGAAATGGCGACACATGTAGAACAAGCATAACTCGGTCATTATGACATATTACATCAATTTAAATCATATTACTATTACGACATTAGTTTTTGTCATGTCCATGGCGAGCAATCATCTACAAGGTGCTGGCTTAGGTGGAATCTGCAGAACCAGCAGTTGGGGCGCAAGCAGCAGCAGCTAGTAGATGCTAATAGCAGCATATAAATAGCATATAACATGTATCTGTATATATATATAATATATATATAATATATATTATATAACATACATATATATATATACTGTATATTTATATATATATATATAGATTCCTATAGATTCCCCAATGGCCCAAGAGCTCCATATTGAGGCAAGCCGATTGAAGCCTCCTGAGGTATGGCGGTCCACTTGCCGTCAGCTGTTCCACGTTTGAAACGCCAACGAAGACAAGCCCGGTGACAAGGAGGACCTTGGGTGGTGGGAGGGCGATCTGCAAGAGCTGCTAAATCGAACTGAGCCTCAGCCAAATCATGTTCTTTTGTTACTTTTCGGACTCAAGGATAGTCGTGGTAGATGAAGTTCGGCACAACTTATACAATGTCAATCAAGAGCTAGAATGACTGCCCTTTTACCCAGAATTCAGGATGAAAAGACATTGGTGTGGCCGAAACATGTGGTCAGATAGCTATGCCTTGCCAGTTTGATTGCATGACACTTGACATTAACACTATTTCTTCAGAATCCATCCTCGATCGCAACTCCAACGTTGATACAGCCGCGCACTTTTTCACAGTAAACATTTTACGTAGATGTGGGCTGCTCTGCAGTGACCCGTTTCAACACGGACACCCAGCACAAAGCTGTTGAGTTCCAGGCGCTGGTCTCCAGCCAGATCTCTCAGCCAGGCCCGCATTGATTCGCATGCTTTCTGTTGAAGCGATAGGGTTAATTTTGGGTCGAAAACTCGGGAGATACCCCCAAAAAAACCAAAACTGCAATTCAAAATTTAGTAAACCTCAACTGTCTCAACTCAACTGTCGGTCTATCTGGAAGTGCTGTGCCAGGTATCTCAAGCCTCAAGGGCGTCCTGCCGCAGTCGCAGCCGCAGCCCTCGATCCAGCAGCTTTCCCTTGGGGCAGCCAGACCCACCAACTCCGGAGGCCATTGAGGCCACCCAAAATTCGCAAGTGTGTCTGGGCAGAGGCTTTGATGTTCGAAGGACGTCGCATTGCTTAAAACCTTCGATGTCTAAAACATATTAAAACATTCCGAAACTATGTTTTCCTTCAAGCCTTGACCTTCTATCACCACACCATAGTTGGCAAATGCTGGCAATCTGAGCTGTGGCTAAGTTTCACATGGAGCAGTGTCTATTCTTGTGCCGTATCTGAGGATTGTAGTGGATGACGACCCATCGCAGCCTGGTCCCGGACCAATGAATCTCGTTGACATGGGTCTCTCCCAGGCCATTGTGGGCTGGGCTACAGCTACGCATAGCATGGTTTCAATGTTTCAACGAAAGGGATGCAAAAGGCATCCAGCAAGATATCAGCAGATTTTAATTTGTTCCATTCATACACCATACACCTTCATGGGGTAATACCTTCCTCTGTTCCAATGGATCAGGCGCTTTGGCTTCCAGAGGACATCAAGACTCAGGAGGGGACTAGAACATGACCATTGCAAGAGATGCGCCAGACAAAGGCAGCCAACCACACCAAGATTAGCTCCCGCTAGATGTTTGTGCTGTATGCGTCAAAATCATTCAAAATTATAAACCTCCGATAGCAGATGCTTTAAGACTAAACGTGACCAAGTTTGTGCATCCATTGGTACCCTACTCTTCGCACGAGGACAAGATCTGGCTTTGGTCTCAGAGTGTGCCTCCAACGGCTGACTCCATCTCGTGCTTTGATCCAATTGCGTGATATCTTTTTTTCTTTTCCTTGGACACTTTTACTCAAAGCATAATTGTACATGTATACAGATCTGCATATATACATATACAAATTATACATGTATATGCATACACATGCATAGATGCACATATACATTTTCATATATCAAATACCTGCTCAGGTATACATTTACACATGCATATAGCTTCATACCTATATTATCCCACATCTCTGGAGTTGTGCCTGGGAGTGGAAGGAGCTGCACACATTTCGTAGTGAATTAATATCTAGCGATACTATGCGATGCCTGGCTGGACCCAACTTTGCAGGGGGTTCATTGTGTGCGGAACGCTTCGGAGTTACAGCTACTCATGACGGTAAGACTGGACTCCAAAATACTCCAAAGGGCATTTATCCTGGCCCAGCTGCAAATTAGTCCAGCATAGTCCAGCTATTGCAAAGTTCTTGATTCTTGGCTCTCCAGACTCTCCAGGTGCACTCAGCTTCCACGTCGCTACCACATTGATTCTTGTCAGAAGTGTAGGTCGGCTTGATAGGACTGATGAATTGAAGCTGAACTTATCCTGGGTTGCATGCGATTCTGGAACAAGGTGTCAAACTGAAGGACCTGATGAGGGCTTGTCATGTGCATAATCTCGTGTATATGAGCGGACTTTTCTTCTGCTGCATGGAATGAAGGTGTAAATCACTTTGGCTGTCGATCCAATCTCAGTCAAATCTGAGTCAGTGTCATGTTGCAATCACCCATCGTATCAAAATGCAAAGTGCAGACGGATCCTAATGCATCCGCAGGGTCTACTTTTCGACCACCAGGCTTTGTCAGGAAGCCCGACCAAGACATAGATTCCCTTCATGGGTTCTTTACCTCCGGCAAGTTTGCTCTAGTTCCTCAGACATTTGTAAAAAATATGTTTTTGATTTTGGCGCGAAGCTGAGGTGAGCCAAACACCTCCAAAAGTGCAGCGAAGTGAGGCTGGACATTCGGTATAGCTTCCATTCGAGTCGCTTCGCGACGAGCACCGCCCGCACCATGCTGTGATAGTAGGGCCTTAGTAGATGGCTTCGAAGTTGAGGAGTATTGTAGCTGGGGCCGGCGGAACATGGGCCTACTTGTAAGCCTACTTGCCAAACTTGGCCGCACTTGGGCTTAAGTCTTAGACCAAGTTGGGGTCAAGTTGGCCCAAGTTGACCCCAGGTTGAGCCCATGTTGCGCAGATGTTGGCTCGAAACAGCGAAAATTTGGCGGATTTTCTGACGATATGAGAAATGGTGAAATTATATGAAATTACTACAGTCGCATGCGCTTTGGCGGCCTGGCACTTCCGAAAATACTCCCTCCCCTGCTCAATATGCACCTGCGATTGCATTGACTGGTTGGTCTCGACACTAAACTAACATGATCCAGCACCATAGGTGCGGGCGGACCTATGCTAACCAGTGGCGCTCCCTGATCACGCAACGATTTGGAACAATTTTTGTAAAGACCATCTAGTCCAAGTCTTTCCAAGGTGAAGGTAAACCCACAGATTCGACCTTGCCAAGTTACAGGAGATAGAAGTTGTAGATGTTGTGGAAGAGTTAGAAGTTAGAAGTTGTTCGAAATGCCCTCGGATTGCAGTTGCAAGGCAGTGGTGGGAGCTCCTGAGGCATCAGTGCTTGCACAACACCAGGCATAGGGATGCCTCCTTGTTTTGCCGAAAAGAATGCTGACAAAAAACCCAACTGGCTCTGAAGAAAATGTGAATGGAGTGTGAGACATCACATCCTTGGAATGATAGAAGTCTGATTGAGCCGAAGGCTTTTCCTGAAGAGAGCTTTGGTGCTGCGCAAGGAAGAGACGCAGAGTCTCACATGGACCTCAACTTGGCTCCTTGTCCTGGACACAAATACTTCAATCGGCCGGTGTGATACTTGTCAGACTTGTCAGAAATGCAGTTTTTGGGTTGAACTGCTTGAATGTCACATCATGTGTATATATATATATATGTATTTAAGAGTTCCACCATTCGGGGTGTTCAACCCCTCGTCGCTGTTTTCCCAGTCACTATAGTCTTTATTGTTCTCTGTCAAAGTTCTCCTTCGTAGTGGACTTCGCAGTTGTCACGTAAGATGATCTACGAGCTGAAGGGTTTGAAGCGCTCGGAGAACCGTCTCCAGCGCCCAACAGCACAACAATGTTTTTGGAGCGAGATGTAGATGGATTGGACCAGTTTGAACAAGAGCTTGTGGAATCTCATTAGTGAAGCAGCAGCTCTGCTTTGCACACGTTTGAGGACAGAGTCTTGTAAGTGTCTCTCTCCCCACCAGGATTTGTGTAGGACGGTTCTGCACAGCACAGTTGAGCTATTTTGATTGGCATGTTTTGAAGAGGCTACATCACCTTTGGTACTGCGGCAGCAACGAGTTCCTGAGACCCTAGAGGACTTCTGGACTGTAGTGCGTGGTGGTTGATGTGGTTGTCTTATTGCTTCCTGAAGACTCTTGAAGCACACAATTTACTGGTGATGATCTACCCTCCGATATTCAAGAGCACTTCTGTGATGGCAGCTGGAGTACCGCAGCCTCTCTTTGCCCAGAGCTTTGACCATACATGGAACCGCTTCAGCCGCTTCACTTGAATGCAGGACTGCGAACCAGATGAAAACCTGGAGGAAGAAATGCCGTTCTCGCTGGATTTGGGCTTGAGCCAGCCAAGTCAAGATCTTGCCATCCAATCTCAAGTATCAGTACACAAGGCGGATGTTTGGGAGAATGAAGTTCGGACACAGGTTTTGACACCTTCATGGATCATACAGTGAAAAAAGATGAAAAAAGTATGTTGTGCCTAGCATGGTATGTCATACGATTTAGCATTCATTCATACTTCCACTTTGAAGTTGACATCTGGATCTTGAGAAACGACTGAATGAGTCCAACCAAGCCCAAGTCTATATAAGGTTATATAAGTCCTTCCAAGTCCTTTGGCCCTTGTCCTCTTTGTGTTGAGGCAGAAGCCATGCCGCTGCAGTCACAAGTAGATGAACGAAGCGAGTCTGCGAAGGAGCAGCCGGCTGCATCTATACAGGATCAGCTTCATACCATTGAGCTCCAAACACGTAGACACACAGAAGGTTTCCTGACGGGTTTGATTCTTTGTCTTGTAAACAACACATGAAGCAGTTGTCAACGTTTTTGAAACGAGATCATCTCATCTCATCAGAGGTCTCAGATAGTGTTGATGCGTGTCTGACTTCGGAGTCCTTATCTAGTGTTTTCGTCATCTTTGTCAGGACGCTGAAGCTACAAAGGCTTGTAGCCAAGCAAATGCAGGGATCCAAAATGCAGGGAGCCAACCGGCTCTGGAAACAAGCCAGCATCCAACGAGCACACCTCATGGATCGTCACCAGAGCAAGCTGCAGTGTCTTGGTGGCATGATTGGTTGTAGCTATTCGAAGCTGTTCTGTGGTGTGAATGATTGGGTTGTGGGCTCTTTGGAGTGAACTTTTCAAGTCATGGCGGTGCCTGCGACGGCTCGAGGTTGTTCAATGTACTGAATGTACTCTAATCAGATGCTAAGAGTGTGGCTGTTGAAGCGTTGCATGTAATGCAGCACTGCACAAGGCTTCACCGATGCCTCCGGTGTGTCAAAGTGCTGCTATCTTTGAGCTGGCAAAGGAGAGAGCATTCAGAAAGTTCTGATCGGTTCAGTGCTGTGAGTGAGCTATGAAATTCCACATGAAACTTTCAGTGTCGTCGGAGAGCAGAGTTTCTTAAATCTTGAATCCTTGGGATTTCTCTTTCTCCTGTTATCCGTGGATTTGACTGTAGGACGCAGAAGTGGCAGCAAGACCTGAAGCAGCTGGGACCGTGGATGTCTCTGAATGTTTTGGACAGCCTGCAACTGCATCACCAAACCTGGTGCAAGTATCTCGTTGGCAAGGAGCCGTCTGGAGACAGTCAAATCCAAAGGTCCATGGTATGATACGATTTAGCATTCATACTTCCACTTTGAAGTTCACATCTGGATCTTGAGAAACGACTGAATGAGTCCAACCAAGCCCAAGTCTATATAAGGTTATATAAGTCCTTCCAAGTCCTTTGGCCCTTGTCCTCTTTGTGTTGAGGCAGAAGCCATGCCGCTGCAGTCACAAGTAGATGAACGAAGCGAGTCTGCGAAGGAGCAGCCGGCTGCATCTATACAGGATCAGCTTCATACCATTGAGCTCCAAACACGTAGACACACAGAAGGTTTCCTGACGGGTTTGATTCTTTGTCTTGTAAACAACACATGAAGCAGTTGTCAACGTTTTTGAAACGAGATCATCTCATCTCATCAGAGGTCTCAGATAGTGTTGATGCGTGTCTGACTTCGGAGTCCTTATCTAGTGTTTTCGTCATCTTTGTCAGGACGCTGAAGCTACAAAGGCTTGTAGCCAAGCAAATGCAGGGATCCAAAATGCAGGGAGCCAACCGGCTCCGGAAACAAGCCAGCATCCAACGAGCACACCTCATGGATCGTCACCAGAGCAAGCTGCAGTGTCTTGGTGGCATGATTGGTTGTAGCTATTCGAAGCTGTTCTGTGGTGTGAATGATTGGGTTGTGGGCTCTTTGGAGTGAACTTTTCAAGTCATGGCGGTGCCTGCGACGGCTCGAGTTTGTTCAATGTACTGAATGTACTCTAATCAGATGCTAAGAGTGTGGCTGTTGAAGCGTTGCATGTAATGCAGCACTGCACAAGGCTTCACCGATGCCTCCGGTGTGTCAAAGTGCTGCTATCTTTGAGCTGGCAAAGGAGAGAGCATTCAGAAAGTTCTGATCGGTTCAGTGCTGTGAGTGAGCTATGAAATTCCACATGAAACTTTCAGTGTCGTCGGAGAGCAGAGTTTCTTAAATCTTGAATCCTTGGGATTTCTCTTTCTCCTGTTATCCGTGGATTTGACTGTAGGACGCAGAAGTGGCAGCAAGACCTGAAGCAGCTGGGACCGTGGATGTCTCTGAATGTTTTGGACAGCCTGCAACTGCATCACCAAACCTGGTGCAAGTATCTCGTTGGCAAGGAGCCGTCTGGAGACAGTCAAATCCAAAGGTCCATGGTATGATACGATTTAGCATTCATACTTCCACTTTGAAGTTCACATCTGGATCTTGAGAAACGACTGAATGAGTCCAACCAAGCCCAAGTCTATATAAGGTTATATAAGTCCTTCCAAGTCCTTTGGCCCTTGTCCTCTTTGTGTTGAGGCAGAAGCCATGCCGCTGCAGTCACAAGTAGATGAACGAAGCGAGTCTGCGAAGGAGCAGCCGGCTGCATCTATACAGGATCAGCTTCATACCATTGAGCTCCAAACACGTAGACACACAGAAGGTTTCCTGACGGGTTTGATTCTTTGTCTTGTAAACAACACATGAAGCAGTTGTCAACGTTTTTGAAACGAGATCATCTCATCTCATCAGAGGTCTCAGATAGTGTTGATGCGTGTCTGACTTCGGAGTTCTTGTCTAGTGTTTTCGTCATCTTTGTCAGGACGCTGAAGCTACAAAGGCTTGTAGCCAAGCAAATGCAGGGATCCAAAATGCAGGGAGCCAACCGGCTCTGGAAACAAGCCAGCATCCAACGAGCACACCTCATGGATCGTCACCAGAGCAAGCTGCAGTGTCTTGGTGGCATGATTGGGTGTAGCTATTCGAAGCTGTTCTGTGGTGTGAAGGATTGGGTTGTGGGCTCTTTGGAGTGAACTTTTCAAGTCATGGCGGTGCCTACGACGGCTCGAGTTTGTTCAATGTACTGAATGTACTCTAAACAGATGCTAAGAGTGTGGCTGATGCCTCCGGTGTGTCAAAGTTGGGCTATCTTTGAGCCGGTGAAGGAGAGCTCATTCTGGCGAATTTGTTGTCTTTGAGCTTTGGCACCCTGATAAGCAACGAATGAGCTCTATAGTCCAAATCAAAGATGGGCAACCAAACTGGGGTCCCGTGTTTGTCTGTGAGTCATTGGGTTTTATAAGATGGTTACTCAGTTACTCTGCAGCGTTCTTGGTAATCACCAAGTTTGTACAACTCTTGCAAATCCCCGTTCCTCTTTGGACAGACTTGGCCAAGCGTTTGCAACTTCAAGTACTCCACATGTGCAGGCAGACAAATCAGAGGATGCAGAGTGGTGGAAGGCAAACACCTGTGAAACTGATGGTAGCTTGGCTGCAAAGACCAGCGGGGATGCATGCGATGATGGCATTGCAATGACGATCCCTTTCCAACAAGTCACAGCATCATATTGCCAGCAACGGATTTCCCGGAAAAGGATTGAACTAATTTTTCTTGATGCCTGCCCAAAAAGGTTAATTTTTGAGGTGAGAGAAATCTTTGGACACAAATCCAACCGAAGCTTAGAAAGCCTCTGAGGAGAGCATGGTGAGCTTTGGCGCCTCCTTGAACAAATGCACCCTGGCTGGAGGGCCTGCGCCATTTGCTGCATGGATGCAGTGGTTTTCCTGTTTGTTGAATGCGCTTGAAAGGACAATCATGCCCAAATGCCCAAATGCTCAAACCAATTTGGAATCTATCCAACATTTTCTGCCTCTAGTCTCTAGTCATGCACTAGACCATCCATGGTCCATGACCATCCACACCCTATGCTCCAGCCTGTTGTGTCAAGTACCGTCCAGCTAACCGCTCAGGCATGCATCAGCCCATTCAGGCGAATTGCTGTCCGGGGTGGCAGCTCATGAGTTGTAGAATGAATTTTGCTTCTAAACTCTAAACGGCAAAGAAGGGTTTCACAGGAGGATCAATCAGTGTCCCAACAGAGACCTGGTCATTGCCAGACGTTGTCACAGGTGTTGGGGTGACTTGGATGCGTTTCCGCGTCAGCTGCACTAAAAAACACATTTTGCAGTCACGTCTTGATGCGACCAACCCCCATCCAGCTTAAAGCATGTGCTGCAAAGTCACAAGATCACGAAGAACCGCTGCAGTAGAGATTGTGAAACACAGCAACACTCAACACTGGCAGAAACTTGACAGAACGATGCAACTAAAGAGCGAACGAAGGATGCAGCAAATGCTTCTGCTGTCGGGCAAAGTGGGGCTGCAGAGATTGATGCTGCCACTTGCTTTTGTTCAGTGCTGGTGTCCAACATGCAAAGCACTTGTGGCAGTTGATCCATTAGCTTGCTTGAATCATATGAATATGTCTATTATGTATTTATCTTTTTATGTATATATGGCCACAAAATGCAGATTTCAAGTGGCAGGCTTACTGAGATGTAGCTTGATAGTTGCCATCCCAGCGTTAGTAAGTCTGAGTTTTGTGCGTGAGTGTTCTCGCTTGTAGCAGATGCTGCGGTTCAAAGTGGCTGTGCTGTTTAAGGAGTTTCCTATGGAGACTTCAACAAAAGATCCATCGCAGCCAACGCATCAGGAGATCTCCGCTTTCATTTTAAAGCACAAGCAAACCAGGTGGAGCATGCAGAACACAAAGATGTCAGGATCCAATAGGAACACCGGAGGGCAGGCAGGTGTCATTCACAAGCACCCTGGCAATTGTCACAAGAAGTTCATGAATTCAGCTCTTGTCCTGGGGACATCTAGGGGAATCTAGCGGGGACTTGTCTCGGGTTTCTTGATGACATGTCGTTTGTGATTGTTTTTGGCAGGACTTGAGCTTGTTGAAATTGCAAGAGGACATGCAGCATGCAGCGGAGGCTTCTTCTGTCGGGCAAGCTGGGGCTGCAGAGACTGATGCTGCCACTTGTTTTTGTTTAGTGCTTGTGTCCAACATGCAAAGCACTTGTGGCAGTTGACGCATTAGCTTATTTGCCTCATATGAATATGTATGTTAATATGTTTTTTTTTTTTTTTTGTGGGCTTTGCACACCGGGGATGCCCGAAGGGTTGCTGTTGTTGCCCAGAGTGTCGCCCGCTTGCTCTGTTGTTGGTTGTTGGTTGTTGGTTGTTGGTTGTTGTTTGTTGTTTGTTGTTTGTTGTTTCTTGTTTGTTGTTTGTTGTTTGTTGTTTGTTGTTTGTTGTTTGTTGTTTGTTGTTTGTTGTTTGTTGTTTGTTGTTGTTGTTGTTGTCGTTGTTACCCCTGCAGTTTTTTCTGAGTCTTGTAGTGACCAAAAAAATGTCAAATAGGTTGCGTTTTCACTTTTTTGTTGAGAGACTTGGAGAAAACACCGTAAATACCGATGTTTTTTCGCGCCTCGGAAGCCCAGCACCACCGTATTTACGATGTTTTTGCCTTTGGTAGCAAAATCACGGTATTTACACGTTTTTTTGGCTAATGCCCAGCAAAAACACTTCTGGTATTTACGCAGTTTTCATCATGTTGCAAGAAGTACTTTTTCCATGCCCAAGGCACAAAAACACTGTAAATTACAGTGTTATGGCCTTTGGCACCCACCAAAAAATCAACAAAATCCACCAAAAAGTGCCCAAAATGGCAAAACATGCTTGGACTGAAAAGGGTTGCCCTCGCAAAAGTAGTTTGCTTATCATAGAGACTCGCTCCCCATGCTGATGGCTGGGGTCGGCCAATATTTTGATTTGTCTATACATGGCCACGAAATGTAGATTTCATGATTTCAAGTGTCAGGCTTACTGAGATGTAGCTTGACAGTTGCCATCCGAGTGTTAATAAGTCTGAGTCTTGTGCGTGAGTGTTCTCACTTGTAGCAGATGCTGCGGTTCAAAGTGGCTGTGCTGTTTAAGGAGTTTCCTATGGAGACTTCAACAAAAGATCCATCGCAGCCAACGCATCAGGAGATCTCCACTTTCATTTTAAAGCACAAGCAAACCAGGTGGAGTATGCAGAACACAAAGATGTCAGGATCCAATAGGAACACCGGAGGGCAGGCAGGTGTCATTACAAGCACCCTGGCAATTGTCACAAGAAGTTCATGAATTCAGCTCTTGTCCTGGGGACATCTAGGGGAATCTAGCGGGGACTTGTCTCGGGTTTCTTGATGACATGTCGTTTGTGATTGTTTTTGGCAGGACTTGAGCTTGTTGAAATTGCAAGAGGACATGCAGCATGCAGCGGATGCTTCTGCTTTCAAGAAAGCCGGGGCTGTAAAGACTTGTGCTGCCACTTGGTTTTGTTCAGTGCTTTTGTCCAACATGCAAAGCACATTAGCCTATCTGCCTCATATGAATATGTGTGTGTATATATATATATCTATACAGAATAATAGATACACATTATACACATTCAACTATTCAAGATTTGCCACGAAATGTAGATTTCATGATTTCAAGTGTCAGGCTTGCTGAGATGTAGCTTGACAGTTGCCATCCGAGTGTTAATAAGTCTGAGTCTTGTGCGTGAGTGTTCTCGCTTGTAGCAGATGCTGCGGTTCAAAGTGGCTGTGCTGTTTAAGGAGTTTCCTATGGAGACTTCAACAAAAGATCCATCGCAGCCAACGCATCAGGAGATCTCCACTTTCATTTTAAAGCACAAGCAAACCAGGTGGAGCATGCAGAACACAAAGATGTCAGGATCCAATAGGAACACCGGAGGGCAGGCAGGTGTCATTACAAGCACCCTGGCAATTGTCACAAGAAGTTCATGAATTCAGCTCTTGTCCTGGGGACATCTAGGGGAATCTAGCGGGGACTTGTCTCGGGTTTCTTGATGACATGTCGTTTGTGATTGTTTTTGGCAGGACTTGAGCTTGTTGAAATTGCAAGAGGACATGCAGCATGCAGCGGATGCTTCTGCTTTCAAGAAAGCCGGGGCTGTAAAGACTTGTGCTGCCACTTGGTTTTGTTCAGTGCTTTTGTCCAACATGCAAAGCACATTAGCCTATCTGCCTCATATGAATATGTGTGTATATATATATATATCTATATACAGAATAATAGATACACATTATACACATTCAACTATTCAAGATTTGCCACGAAATGTAGATTTCATGATTTCAAGTGTCAGGCTTGCTGAGATGTAGCTTGACAGTTGCCATCCGAGTGTTAATAAGTCTGAGTCTTGTGCGTGAGTGTTCTCGCTTGTAGCAGATGCTGCGGTTCAAAGTGGCTGTGCTGTTTAAGGAGTTTCCTATGGAGACTTCAACAAAAGATCCATCGCAGCCAACGCATCAGGAGATCTCCACTTTCATTTTAAAGCACAAGCAAACCAGGTGGAGTATGCAGAACACAAAGATGTCAGGATCCAATAGGAACACCGGAGGGCAGGCAGGTGTCATTACAAGCACCCTGGCAATTGTCACAAGAAGTTCATGAATTCAGCTCTTGTCCTGGGGCTGGGGACATCTAGGGGAATCTAGCGGGGACTTGTCTCGGGTTTCTTGATGACATGTCGTTTGTGACTGTTTTTGGCAGGACTTGAACTTGAAATTGCAAGAGGACATGCAGCATGCAGCGGATGCTTCTGCTTTGAAGCAAGCCGGGGCTGTAAAGACTTGTGCTGCCACTTGGTTTTGTTCAGTGCTTGTGTCCAACATGCAAAGCACATTAGCCTATCTGCCTCATATGAATATTTGTGTGTGTATATATATATATATACACATTCAACTATTCAAGATTTGCCACGAAATGTAGATTTCATGATTTCAAGTGTCAGGCTTACTGAGATGTAGCTTGACAGTTGCCATCCCAGTGTTAATAAGTCAGAGTCTTGTGCGTGAGTGTTCTCGCTTGTAGCAGATGCTGCGGTTCAAAGGGGCTGTGCTGTTTAAGGAGTTTCCTATGGAGACTTCAACAAAAGATCCATCGCAGCCAACGCATCAGGAGATCTCCACTTTCATTTTAAAGCACAAGCAAACCAGGTGGAGTATGCAGAACACAAAGATGTCAGGATCCAATAGGAACACCGGAGGGCAGGCAGGTGTCATTACAAGCACCCTGGCAATTGTCACAAGAAGTTCATGAATTCAGCTCTTGTCCTGGGGACATCTAGGGGAATCTAGCGGGGACTTGTCTCGGGTTTCTTGATGACATGTCGTTTGTGATTGTTTTTGGCAGGACTTGAGCTTGTTGAAATTGCAAGAGGACATGCAGCATGCAGCGGATGCTTCTGCTTTCAAGAAAGCCGGGGCTGTAAAGACTTGTGCTGCCACTTGGTTTTGTTCAGTGCTTTTGTCCAACATGCAAAGCACATTAGCCTATCTGCCTCATATGAATATGTGTGTGTATATATATATATCTATATACAGAATAATAGATACACATTATACACATTCAACTATTCAAGATTTGCCACGAAATGTAGATTTCATGATTTCAAGTGTCAGGCTTACTGAGATGTAGCTTGACAGTTGCCATCCGAGTGTTAATAAGTCTGAGTCTTGTGCGTGAGTGTTCTCGCTTGTAGCAGATGCTGCGGTTCAAAGTGGCTGTGCTGTTTAAGGAGTTTCCTATGGAGACTTCAACAAAAGATCCATCGCAGCCAACGCATCAGGAGATCTCCACTTTCATTTTAAAGCACAAGCAAACCAGGTGGAGTATGCAGAACACAAAGATGTCAGGATCCAATAGGAACACCGGAGGGCAGGCAGGTGTCATTACAAGCACCCTGGCAATTGTCACAAGAAGTTCATGAATTCAGCTCTTGTCCTGGGGACATCTAGGGGAATCTAGCGGGGACTTGTCTCGGGTTTCTTGATGACATGTCGTTTGTGATTGTTTTTGGCAGGACTTGAGCTTGTTGAAATTGCAAGAGGACATGCAGCATGCAGCGGAGGCTTCTTCTGTCGGGCAAGCTGGGGCTGCAGAGACTGATGCTGCCACTTGTTTTTGTTTAGTGCTTGTGTCCAACATGCAAAGCACTTGTGGCAGTTGACGCATTAGCTTATTTGCCTCATATGAATATGTATGTTAATATGTTTTTTTTTTTTTTTGTGGGCTTTGCACACCGGGGATGCCCGAAGGGTTGCTGTTGTTGCCCAGAGTGTCGCCCGCTTGCTCTGTTGTTGGTTGTTGGTTGTTGGTTGTTGGTTGTTGGTTGTTGTTTGTTGTTTGTTGTTTGTTGTTTGTTGTTTGTTGTTTGTTGTTTGTTGTTTGTTGTTTGTTGTTTGTTGTTTGTTGTTTGCTGTTTGCTGTTTGCTGTTTGTTGTTTGTTGTTTGTTGTTTGTTGTTTGTTGTTTGTTGTTTGTTGTTGTTGTTGTTGTTGTTGCTGTTGTTGTTGTTGTTGTTGTTGTTGTTACCCCTGCAGTTTTTTCTGAGTCTTGTAGTGACCAAAAAATTGTCAAATAGGTTGCGTTTTCACTTTTTTGTTGAGAGACTTGGAGAAAACACCGTAAATACCGATGTTTTTTCGCGCCTCGGAAGCCCAGCACCACCGTATTTACGATGTTTTTGCCTTTGGTAGCAAAATCACGGTATTTACACGTTTTTTTGGCTAATGCCCAGCAAAAACACTTCTGGTATTTACGCAGTTTTCATCATGTTGCAAGAAGTACTTTTTCCATGCCCAAGGCACAAAAACACTGTAAATTACAGTGTTATGGCCTTTGGCACCCACCAAAAAACCAACAAAATCCACCAAAAAGTGCCCAAAATGGCAAAACATGCTTGGACTGAAAAGGGTTGCCCTCGCAAAAGTAGTTTGCTTATCATAGAGACTCGCTCCCCATGCTGATGGCTGGGGTCGGCCGATATTTTGATTTGTCTATACATGGCCACGAAATGTAGATTTCATGATTTCAAGTGTCAGGCTTACTGAGATGTAGCTTGACAGTTGCCATCCGAGTGTTAATAAGTCTGAGTCTTGTGCGTGAGTGTTCTCGCTTGTAGCAGATGCTGCGGTTCAAAGTGGCTGTGCTGTTTAAGGAGTTTCCTATGGAGACTTCAACAAAAGATCCATCGCAGCCAACGCATCAGGAGATCTCCACTTTCATTTTAAAGCACAAGCAAACCAGGTGGAGTATGCAGAACACAAAGATGTCAGGATCCAATAGGAACACCGGAGGGCAGGCAGGTGTCATTACAAGCACCCTGGCAATTGTCACAAGAAGTTCATGAATTCAGCTCTTGTCCTGGGGCTGGGGACATCTAGGGGAATCTAGCGGGGACTTGTCTCGGGTTTCTTGATGACATGTCGTTTGCGACTGTTTTTGGCAGGACTTGAACTTGAAATTGCAAGAGGACATGCAGCATGCAGCGGATGCTTCTGCTTTGAAGCAAGCCGGGGCTGTAAAGACTTGTGCTGCCACTTGGTTTTGTTCAGTGCTTGTGCCCAACATGCGAACCACTTGTGGCACTTTATATATGTATATATAATTATATATATATATCATATATCATATATATATACATTTTCATATGGTATATGAATGTATTCAGCATTTGCCATGAAAATCAAAAGTCAAGCTTGCTCAATGTACCTGGACCTGGACATTGTGCCTTCTAGCCTTTCTGTGGATCGGATGTGTTGAGCGATCTATCCTTTTCCATGAGGTTGGATTTGTTGGGCAGGAGCATGCTGGCCCGTTGATCCATGAGAAGGATCTGCGGTAGGTTGAACTTGCCTCAATAGTTATGTCCAAATTCAAACTCAGCAAAACGTAGCCGAACTAGTCCCTGTTTAAGCATGCAAACACGTGCACAAACACAGTTTTTGGACTTTAGTAGTGTCCGGTTTGCGCAGCGTCATTGCATGCTACTTGTATGTACTTTATGGTTGCGCTTGTGGGTGGGTGGGCTCCAAACCAAAGTCCTTTGGTTACCCTTGGAACAAATTCAGCTTGATGGAAGTGTAAAGTTCTGATGTGAAGTGCCCACATTTAATTAGGCGCTCTTTTCCTAAAGTGCCGAAACATCTATCCGTTGCATCTTTGGACTCTAGAACTTTCATTTCGTATGACACAAGGTGCTCTGAAAAAAATCGAGTCCAGGATCCTAAAAGGTGGAGACTTTGAGGTGGAGAGGGGCCACATTCCTGTTGCGACAGGAGCCCTTGGAAGCAGATTGGCACATGGCAGAGGACTTCTGAGATCCCAGGGCAGTTAACACATGCTCCAATCGTATCAATAGTTGTCAGGGCTGGTTTTGCTATCATTGGAAGATGCACACCTGTAGAACAGGATGACCAGATTCAATTGAGAAGCTTTCCCAGCGTGGAACATTTCTTTTCTTACCCTCATTGTCAAATCCAGACAGCATGATTTGCAGTCGGGCAATTTGACATAGCCAAAAAGTGCACGACAGCACTTTCGTTCCTTTCGCACGTCCTCTCGATAGTCTGCTTCACCACTTTTTTTGGGATCCCATACGATTCACCTAAACAAACCCAGTGAGTCTCAGAGATCAGTTGTAGAGCTGCTATCAAAGGATTGTTGAGGGCAAGCCCCAAAAGGGAGCCCGACGCACTTGCAGGATCCTGATGTGTCAGAGAACGAGACGTCGCAGAAGGCAAGTTGTATGGGCACTGCTTGAAAAGGCATACGATCCAATTCAAAGCAGAGGAACTGACATTGTGCCCACTTTTTGCCACAGTCGATTGCTTACTGAAAGTACTGGTCCCAGGATAATTTTCGTTGCTAGGTGCAACTCATCATCGCCGATGAGACTTCCCTTGCAAAGCAAGTCACAGCGCCAGGAAGAATAATTATGTAGGTGAGTTATAGGTGAGGTGTAGGTGAGTTATAGGTGAGTTCTACGTATATATATATATGTATACTGTATAGAGTAAGTGAGATGGCACCATTTCGCAACTTCCGAGCCATGTCTCGGGTTTTGTGCCTCTGCTGCAGAGCTCGCTACCTGCTGCACAGCCCTCACCTGTTCGGTGGCCCCAGCACAAGCAGCAGCAAGGTTTCTCCTCTTGTTTCAATGTGTCAATCAATACTGAAATGATATATATATATGATATGATATGATATTACATTATATAATATAATATAATATAATATTATATTACATGACAATATATTATATTTATATTATATTACATTTATATTATATTATATTATATCTATATTATATTATATTATATTGTATTATACTATATAACATATTATATTATAATATAATACAATATAATATTATATTATATCATATTATATCATATCATATTATATTATTATATAATATTATATTATTATATCATATCATATTATATCATATCATATTATATTATATAATAAATACGGATAATCTATCTTTATTGGTCATACTGAAGCATGGCTCACAGTTGTTCAACAGACCGCAGCATCACGACCACTTTTTTCAAGGTAGGAGTGGGGCCTGGGAAAAGTGAGCTATTTCGGCTCAGAGCGGCTCAGAGGTTCCAATCCTTCGGACAATTCCTTCAATAATTTTCTCGGCAAGCTAGCGCTGCCACGATGATCCATGCTGCAAGAGGGTTGAGCCGCAAACCGACCTCCAGCGACGAGAGCACCACCGAATCACTGCTTTTTGCTTTAGTTGTCCGTTTTTTTTTTTTTTCCAAGGGTTTGGCAGCGATGAGGCGGTTTGTTTGGCTTGTGGTTTTTCAATGTTCCTTTCTGTTCCTTTCCGTTCCTTTCTGTTCCTTCTGTTCCTCCATTTGTTTGAGCCTTCTGTTGTTTTCAAGCCCCGCTGCGCCAGGCAGAGAACAGTGATGTGGACACTCCTGGAACCTGCTTGGAGGAGTCTCCTGTCTGGGTCTCTGGTACAACAGCTCCCACCGGGGAGGCCGAGCCAAACATCGTGGTCAGGAGCGGATCTCAGCTTTACATAGTTGGCACATGTTGGCACATTGTGAAGGCCAAAAGGGATAAAGGATTGCTGTGAAAGCCAAAAGCACATGGAAAGGACATCAAGGACTGCAGGTTTGACAACACATTTCATGACATCTTCAATAAGATACAGCGGAGTTTTTTTGGCAAGATAGGAGCACCTTCCTGGACATCAACGAGGGTGGCCTGATGCAGCAGTACAGAAAGCTTCGTCGCACCGTGTCAGATAGTTGCACCTTGATTCAAAAGTGATTCATTGGAGACCACGGAGGTGCCACAAAGGTAATTACGGTGATCATTCCATTCAGATCAGTAAGCGGTCAGCAACTATGCTTAGTGAGATGGTCATTCAAGCACCACTATCCCAAGTGCGGCTCATGATGCTAATGCTGCCTGTCAGAGAGGTTTGGATGGAGTGCACCAGCAAGTGTACGTGCCCGGCCACTCGGTCTGCATCATGAAGGCATGTTGAAGTTTGAATTTCCACAGACATTTGGAACGTACTAGACAGAGATGATCAAGGACTCCTTTTTCTATGTCTGCTGAAGACAGTACCGAAAGTCCGAAAGTTCGCCAGGCAGTCTCTACCATGTCTGCATGACAAGTCAAATTGGCAACTCCAGTGGTCGCTATGATGATAAATACTAGGATTTTGACAAGGCATGCTGTATACTTTGTAGAATGCTGAACCCTTTACAGGACTCGGTCTCATTCGATATTATCAAGGGCCAGGGGACCCATCTGAAGCGGAACATGATGTTCTTTTTCTGCGTGCGTATCTCAGAGGTGCTTGTGCTATTTGGCCGCTACAGATGATGCTGAAAGACAGAACATCAAATGTACATTCCAGAACAGGGACAATTCACCTGGTCTCCCTACAACCAACCCAGTGAGTCTCTGCAAAGAGCAGCTTGAGGCGAGTACAGCAAGAAGCGAGCGGCGCAACGTGCACCAACTGGGTCTTGTGCAAAGCCAAGAAGCAGCCTACGCGTTACCAAGGCAACTGGAGGTGGCACGGTGACCCAACAGCACTGGATCCCTGGGTTCTGCAAAGCTTGGAACAAAGCATGGAAAGGGTGGTTCTCGAGATTTGCAGAAAAAAATAAGAACCACATTGTCACATAACCACATTCTGAAACGAAAGTTAAGGCATCCTTATCCTTGGTGCTTCTTGCGTTTATATCTTGGAAAAGCATCATCTTTCCATGGTACTGGATCCAGTGAAGGTGAAGATCCAGCTCGTTTCACCCTTTTTCCCAACAGCGCTGCTTTTGCAACCCTAATGTCCCTAGAATCACTCCACATCTTTATTTTTTTTCTTTCCCAGGTGATGTTGAGGAACTTGCCAAACAACTACACTCGGGAGATGCTCCTGGCCTTGTTGGACAAACACGGCCTAGGCAGGTTGCACTACTGTTGATACAAGGTAGACATCTCGGAGTTATTTTCCCGGCAAATATATCTCCATTTTTGATGTCTTGTGCTGTTTTACTGCTGTTCTGTTACGACCACTGTTCAGCAAATGGACGATATAGCCTGGGTACGAAGGTGGGTGCTATGACTTTGTGTATTTGCCCTGCGACTTCAAGCGAGATGCGAATCTGGGCTATGCATTCGTCAACTTGGTGGACACTGAGGCTTGATGGGCCCGAATCGGCGGGAGGCTCACAAAATCTCACAAACCACTGGAGATCTGTTGAGATACGACTGGCCCTAAATCCAGACAGTTCATGCATGTGTCATGCGTCCACTGTCAATATTTACCTATCAGCTTTCCATGAAGTTGAGAGCATTTCTCTAATCTGTTTCGGTGCTTTCACCTGTTGCGGCTGCGGGTGTTTCTTGTATTTTCTTGTCGAGGCAGTGCAGTCCTTGTGGAAGACCTTTGATGGTTTCTCTGGCTGGAGCCTGCCCAGCTCCAAGACCTGTCAAGTGAAATGGAGCGGACCTTTGCAGGGTCGCTTGGCGCTCCTGGAAGAGTAACCCATGTGGAACCACCAGGGCATGGGTCGAGTGAAACAGGCGCAACATATCAATGATACGAAGACAACGTCTGACAATGTCATCCATATCAATGGATATCATTGCATCTCATGGACTGATGGACATAGAATTGTCAAAACCTTCCACGCAAATCATTGGACATTGAATGACATCGACACCTTACGTTGAAAGCCCAGGTTTTGACGCTCATGTTCAACGGTAACTTGGCACAGACAAAGCATGTGAATGGTGCGAGGGCAAGCCTACTAAAGCTTAACAAGAAACAAACAGAAATAAACAAATTTGAGCAATGGTGCCGATCGCCACCTGTCAAGTGAGTAGGAATTTACACATGGCATCATTGGATTGCTTTGGAAGTAATAGCTGCCATGATGAGATGTTGGATCTGTCGGGCACGTTTTGCTTAGTATCAAGTTCGATTGAAACCTTGGGACACACATGAGCCATATCGCGTCCACAAAAGCGCCACTGTGAGTGGCAGCCCAACTGAGAAAGTCCATCATGCTGAGGTACAGAAACAGCCCAGTCATGCACAAGAAGCTTGGAATCAAGCAGCAAAGCACAGTGAAGCAAGTAATTCAACTGACGTTTCAAAGCTGTAAAATGTAATAAAGGTAAACCAGTTTGAACATATTTTCTTGTATGCTTCCAAGTTGGGAATTTTCGAATCTGTGGTGTATTTGACTAGGCGCTCCACATTTCCATGGTGTCAAGCATCCCTCCTTTCACATTTTATCCGTTGACAGCCTTAGATTGTAGAGTAGATTCTTCAATAACTTCCAGGTGCAATCGACAGACAATCATACAACCTGACCTAATACTCAACCGACCTGTCCCGAATTGGTGATACTTGTTTGGTATATTGTTTCAAACTCAAAGATCCTGATCCTGGTGCTGCACCTAATCCATTCAGATGATTCAGAGCCACTTTCTTTTTGCAGTGTAGGTTTGACCCCTGCCAAATGTTTGGTCTGTGAATGCTTGTGATGTCTTGTTTTCTGAAGCCTAGGAGCGTGCCCGAGAAGTACAAGCCGGTGATTTTCAAGCATGGCCAACCCGTTCCATTCCCAGAGCCGAACCGGAAGGTCAAGGCCCCGACGATGTGAGCGGTTGGCGATCCGATGACGGAGAATTTGACTCCACCAGAGAGATGCAGTTTCGACTTCACAACCCGTGATCTCGTGTGGCCAATCCCAGTCCTTCACGGAGATTGGGGTCAGGCTAGAAATTATGTTACAATTATGATCGTCACCCGTTATGTTAAAATCTGTTAGAATTATATGTTCATGATTCATGATTCATTAGTTGATGATTATATACAGTAGTTGTAGTGTGCAGAGGAAAAACTGGACTTGGCCGCTGGAGATCCGGGATAGTTCGACCTTTAAAAGGCTATCGGTCAAAACCGAAAGCCAAGGCCTATACAGTATAGATGCGAAGCCGTCGAGCACAGCGGCAGGGGCAAGGTGTTCGTCCCATTTGATTTGGCTAGTTCAGTGAATGTTGAAGCCAATGAAACGAAAAATTGACCTTAATGAGATGCGAATTTCAAGTAAATGTCTGGAGTTTGGCCTTCCGGGAATGCAAACATTTTTCCCTTCCATGGAAGCTGCCCCGCTGTTGCAAACGCGGGTGGCAAGGCATCCGAGTGGCTGGGACGGGGGCTTCCAATTTTTCCCTCAAACAACAGAGGCGTTATTCAAGGGTTTGGACCGTTTGGAATTGGGAAATATCTAATTTTTGGGATTGATAATGCAGAAAACATCCCCTTGAAACGATTTTGGTAGTGATTCCCCGAACATGGCACCACCTGTTTAGTTCGGATGAGGACCCACATGTCCTGATTCTAAATGTATACCAGAAATCCAGAAGTTTTTGTAGCTCTGACCCGATTTTGCTGCTTCTAGGTTGAGCAAAGCTTGCCGCAACCCTCCACACAGAGAAGAAATGCACAAGATATGGTTGCCCCCTCGGCATAGCATTGGATGCGGCCTTGTAGCGTCCGAAATCCCGACCTTCTACAGCGCACACTGACCAGCCGGCCAAACCGCCGTGCCTCCTCTTAGTTTCTGCCAGCTGGAAAGAAATGTGTTTTAGTAAAAACTAGAGAAGTTGTAACTTGAAGTTGAACACTTGGAATTGCCTCCATTTTTATCTCGAACAGCCATGCACCAGTGCGAAAGTAAGAGGAGGTCCCCCCCGGTCCGTGGGCCCTTTTCAACTTCAGCAGGCATCCAGAAGTTGGTTCTGGACTTGTTCTTGCACTTTCTTGCTTACCTTCATATCTTGATTCTTCTCATGTGTTTTTTTAATTACCAATGTTGAGTTGATTTACCTTTATCCTTCTGATGCTGCTTTGATCTAGTTGCCGATGTTGATGAATATTGTAGAACTTCCATTCAACTCCAAGGACTGGCATTTGTTGCATTCTTGCAATCATATGTCGCACTGCTAGCAATACCATCACTAGTGATGAGGTGAAACGTACATGACTTGGAATACCTGCGCCACTTCTACAGTTGAGGTCATCTTGAGGCAATGGTGCGACACGGCTAGCAGTTTTCACATTTGATGACCACCACCAGCGCCTAGCCCTTTGTGTTTAGTCCTTGTTGCCAGAACAAAAGCCTGGTGAACAGCTGCAACAATTGACTCTGATTCTTCTCCGACTCCGATAGCTCTTCAGCGCACAGCGCTGAAATCTTCAGGTGAGGGCAGGGAGGGAAAAAGGTACGAAACTGGACTTGGAGCCTTGGGACCGGCAGATTGACATGGATGAAACATGGATGAAGTGGATGAGTCCCAAGTCCCAAGGACATCCTGTCATAGATTCAGTCATGAGTAGAAAAGGCCGGAAAGAAAACCGGGAGATTGGCTCCGTCTTCATGGTTACTTGAACGTGTTTCTTTGAAATAGAAGATTGGATTGGGGAATGAAATGGAGCTCATTGCCAGCAATCCAAAAGGAAGAAGGGATGACGTTAGCACTCAGCATGCTTTTTTGCATCGATTGCTGGATGCTTGTCACCAGCGGGCCACCTTTGCCGCTCAGCCTCTAGTGTACAACGCGCTCGGCCTGCCGTGCCGACGGGTTTCTTCCACCCGCAACCCTTTCGACCAAGCCAACCATGCTGTGCGTTCCAGAAGTGAAGAAGGCCTTTGAACCTTGACAGATTTGTTTGTTTCGCCGAATTGTTTCGCACTACCTATGCAGCTTTGGCGTGCAGTTTGTGTTCAAAGCAGTACTCAAGAAGACCCTTTTTGCTTTGTGAGGACCAGACAAAGCGCTTTGTAAAACTTGTGACAAATATTTGCCAAGTGGAGCAGAGTCTTCCACAACTTCACACATGCTTTAGACTTTTGATTGGATGTTGCACAAGCACAGAAGGCATGAGTAGTGCAGAAAAATGCATATGTTGTGTATTGGACATAATTTTGGACATCTGGTGGGCATGTAATGGTAGTCTTGGGACCTGCAGCCGCTGTTTGGAAACAGTTTGCGCTGCCAACTTGTCCTGCACAATGTGGTCCATGTGATGCCATTTCCGATTTATGATGGAACGCATTTCATGGACACAGAGATCACAAAAAAACACGATTCTGCTGCTCCAATTTGTCAGGTTGTCAACTTTATTTCATTTTTGAAACACTCTAAGCTAATTATAGTGTCAACCAATCTCATGGATTCTTTTTGAAGGATACGTGTGTGCAACGAGAAATTGGATCCGAGTTGCCGTTGGGCCAAGTCCAAGGATACAATGAGCAGTTCGGCCAGCACAGCTGCGGGTGATTTAAGTGTCTTGGCTCCAGCACGGTCGCCTGGAAGTGTGTAGTCGTCTAGAAATCCTCACCCCATGGAATTCTACCAGACCTATGTAGATCATCGTAATTCCGGTTCCGGCCCGGGACCTACGAATCCAACGACTGTTCGGGGGACCCTGACAAAGGTGACGTGGAAACTTTGAGTCCTGCGGGCAACAGCACCTTTGGAGCGGATGAATCATGGCTTGTCGACCATTCACCACAGGCAGATGCTGCCAGTTTCTCCCACAGACTGCGAGCATTGTGAAACATTGTCAAATGTGGAAGCTTGCATAAGTTTCCAGGAGACTGCTAGACGGACTCTTTTTTGGTTTGCAGAAGTCTATATATTCGAATGGACCGCTTTCCTGGACGGATCCACCCTTGAATCGGTTCCATGGCCCGCGACCAGCATCCCTTTAGGTGGTGGTGAGGAGCACTTTCTTGGATGTGGAGGAGCAGATGCCTGCACTGCGTCAAGCAAATCATGGCTGAATTCAGAATCCCCCAGTGTCTGGAAGTGAAACTGAAGCAGAAAGATATTTCACAAGCAGCAATCCATGTCAACCAAACCTGGACTAGACATGTGGATGGATTTCCTGGCGGAAAAAGCTCCTGTGGGATCTTCAGAGCTGGTTGGCCCCTGTTGGCAGCGTCACTTGAGCGTTAGTGATTTGGGGTCTCTGAGGACTCAGGCGACTCAGGGTTTCGGAGTCCGATCCGCTTCCCACCATTGTTTCGGCTCAGATTCCAAGCCCTGCCCGGTAAAGGCCATGCCACGATGGGGCAGGAAGACCGATATCCGACACTCTGTCAAGCTGGGTAGCGGTACAGTCTCAACTCCCTGAAACACTGGGCCAACTGTGATGATTCTGGGTAAAGGCAAACGCTTTGCAATGCTTGTGTTGCTGGTAAGGTTTGAGGCTTCCCTTTCCTTTATGTGTGAAGCAGTATCATAGCTTTGGGTGCATCACTTCTTTCACGACATGATCACAGCTTCCCAGGTCATCCATGTTGGAAAGCTGGCAAACCCTTCAGCAGTTGTTGTCCATGGTTTTGAAAATTTGGGAGCCATTTCAAGCTAGCTGTACTGTAGCTGAGTCCCATTCGTTTTGGTGGCAAAGAATTCCAACTCTGTAGGATCTTGAGCCAGTCATCATGGTTTACCACAGGGTACCTACAAATCTACTACTGTAGTAGAATGCAAACATTTGATAAAGCAGTCAACAGACCATCTAGCATGAGGCCCTTGTATGCGTTATGCAGATATCAGAAATTCTCCGCGGAGTGGTTGCTTAGACTGAAGGTGCAATGCATAGCATGCAAAGAGTGTGTATCAGCCAGCACCGAACTGAGATCTCTGCAAGATGCTGTATGCACCCAGGATATGATGCCTCAGACGCAGCTTCATCATCATTCCCTGGTGGGACGAATGAGGAAGGCTGGGCCTACAGTGTGGCTTTGTCTTTGAAAAAGAGGATTTCAAGATTTCTGCAAAGAACTGTATGGAAATGTATGGAACAAAGCTGTGGAACCGGAAAGAATGAACTTCTGAGTGTTCGCTGCGTCAGATACAGTCATTGCAACAACGGTGCGACGGGAGCGCCTGGTGCCATTGCGGCTGGCACAGTCGATCACTGGGCAGCTGCATGGACACAGCATCTCGCTCCGCTCGGGGTCACTCGTTCCCATCGGTTCGAAGTGTTTGACGTGCACAGTTTTTCCCAAAAGACAGTTATATCAATGTATGCTCATAGAAAAAAGAGTAATTCAGGTCTGCACTTGGACCGCCAACTTGCTGTTGAGTATGACCCAGGTATGCCTCAGAGATGGATATTGCTAGAGGCACTGGCAAGCCTGAAGCATGGCCCTCCAGGGTGGGTGGCAACCCCTTCGATGGCACTTTTACTGCGCTGTCGCCTGAAGACGTACAGCGTTTAATCCTGAGTTTGGAAAAGTCTGTTGGTCCACAAGGACCCGTTCCACGAGTTTCCAGAAGCAGTTGATTCCAGACATTTCCAGACGTCTTTGCATGTCAATGATTTGCTTTTCACAGTAAGCACAGGAATTCACCACGCCTTGTCCACTTGTAGAACCATTGTTGTCGGTATTCCTTCCATGTCAAGGTCCTTGACCACAAGTGGTAAGGAATCTCCGGAAAAAGAGGGGCTTACAATTGGGCCAGTGCATAATTCCATTTTTGGAAGGAAGTTTAGAAGTCAAACTTCCGAGAATATGGGCAGATGAAGCAGCAGAGGTGGGAAGAGAAGAGAAGAAGAAAGAAGATCAGAGAAGAGAAAGAGTCAGAAAAAAGAAGATGAAAGTGCGCGAAAAGGTAGAAAAGTGGCGAAACACTGTGTTTTTCCAATAGTTTGCTAAAGCGGCGGGTGCGGAGCCATCTGGGCAGATGGGAGATGAAAAATAGTGGGCTGTTGTGGCGCGAAGCCCCCATCGCTGCTACGCATGAAACTGCACCAGAGGCAAGAATGTTTTTCATTCTGTTTCCAAAGTTATTGCCACGCTGCTTTGGTTATGGTGAAATAATGGGTTGTACCCCCTATTAATAAAGTAGAATGGTGCCTGGAGGTTTTTTATTAGGGTCCCATCTCACAAGTGTTATTTTTCATTTTTGCTATTAGGGCTTTCATTGCAAGAATATTAGGGGAAAGCTTCGAAATCCAGTTTTTGGCCTTTGGCAATATTTGGAATAAATTTTAACCAGGGATTTAATCAAATTCGAAATCAAGTTTTTTATTTCTATTGTTAAAGTTTTTATTGGAAGATTAGGGGAAAGTTTCGAAATCCAGTTTTTGGCAGTATTTTAAATAGATTTTAAACATGGATTTAATCAAAATTGAAATCGAGTTTCTTTATTTGAAATATTAGGGTTTTCATTGGAATATTAGGGGCACCCTAATACAAAATACCCTTTTACAATAAAAATAGATCAACGTGTTTACCATTTGGGGTGGTTTTAGTATTAGGGAACAGAGATTACTTTAGACAGATGGAGTGGAAAAATCGCAAAACACAGTGGTACGACATTATGAGGCCGTCAGCTTAGCACTCAACTTCTCATTTTTGATTGCTTGGTTTTTGGCGTTGTCAAGTTCAATCCCCGCCGTCACAAAAATACTGTCATACCTGTCTGCCATGGTTCTGACATATATGCAGACATTCTTTCTGAACTGGCGCATCTTTCTGGCATATCCTTCTGGCAGGGAAGAGGGGAGAGGACATTTCTTGCGGCCCACTGAAATCTGGAGCTCGCAGTTCTATCTGGCATATCTTCTGACATTCTCTCTGGCATTCTACCTGGCATATCTTCTGATCTTTTTTCTGGCATACACTCTGACATCCTATCTGACTTCTTTCTGGCATTCTATCTTCTCTTCTGACATTCTTCCTGGCATTCTGGCATATCTTCTGACATTCTTTCTTGCATTCTATCTGGCATCTTTTCAGGCATTCATTCTCGGATTCTATCTGGCACATATTCTGACATTCTATTCTCTGGCAATCTCTCTGGCATGTGTTCGGGTCCAGGGCCACACCCTCCGGAGCGCGGGATGTGGAACCGGATCCACACTCCCAGGTCGGGGCCACTCCTAAGCTCGCGGTGTGGCACCGCGTCCAGGGCCACTTCACAGCCTGAGCTGGCAGTTGAGGGAAGGAGAAGGAGAAGGACAAGGAGGAGAAGGAGAAGGAGAAGGAGAAGGGGAAGGAGCAAGTAACTCTGATAAAACCTAGCGACCTTCACCTGGCAGGTGGGAAATCAGGAAGTCTCGCAGAATTCGTCTTTTCAATACTGTGCACTTTTATTTTTAGAAGACGCCTCGCAGAATTGCCTCGTTTTGGGCCTGTCAACTTCCACTTTGAAAGGAAGTCTCGCAGAATTGCTTCGCTTCAGATAGATAGACAGATAGATAGACGGATAGATGGTCAGATAGACAGATAGACAGATAGCTGGATGGATAGACAATGAATAGATAAATAAGATGATCGATAGACAGATAAGATAGACAGATAAGATAGACAGATAAGATAGACAGATAAGATAGACAGATAAGATAGACAGAGAAGATAGATGGATTGATGGATGGGTGGATGGATGGATAGATGGATGGATAGAAAAACATATAGAGAGATAGAGAGATAGAGGGATTGAGAGAGAGAGAGAGAATATCGGAGCCTCCACCACCTTTCGATTCATTGGTTCGCCAGGCCATCCATGCGTCGCAACAACCGAACTCTCCTATAGGTTTCGTACCTTTGAAACTTCCGCCACCGCCTTGTGCGGTATTACTGGTAGGGAGGAATGACCACGGGAATGTAGTGGACGCTAGCGCTGTTTCCTTGTGTCTTGTCCTGGGACGATACCCTTCAACACCCTTGCCAGTTGTTTTGTCAATGGCCATTTGAGGATCCTAAATTGAGGGTACCTACCATATATAAGGCCTATGTAAGGCCTATGTAAGGGAATATCCCCAGAAAATATGGCCTTATATGGTACAGTACCTCCAGTTTAGGATCCTGAATTTGCCATTGATTTTGCGGAGGAATGCGCAAAGCAGCGCGAGATCAGCATGCTAAAAGGCAACCCATTGCATGTGGGGTGCAAATGATCAGTGGACATTCATGCAGCTACGCCTGTCGATACTGCTACATTCAAGACTGGTATCCTTTTGTTGAGCCCACACCAACCGAGCTGTCAGGCAATGAGGTGCTTCTGTCTTTGCTGTACAATCCGAATTGGATACCCTCTCGGGACTTTATTATCCTTGGGGACGTATGTGATCCATTTCACCCCAACTTGGAAGTTCGGAGCATGGAATACATCAAAGCAGCTGCTGTACTTGGAAGTCCGATCCAATTTTCAACCAAGTCTGCCATCAGCAAAACTGTTTGCCAGCAACTGGCTGAGTGGTCAGTCACCTATGGCTGTGCAATCAATGCGCTTGTGACAATCACCACCATGAAACATGCTGAAGATCTTGAACCCTCAGCGCCATCCGTGGAAACGCGGCTGGAGACAATCCGCAACCTTTCAGCAGCTGGACTTTCGGTCTTCATTTTCATGCGACCCCTTCTGCCAGGACGGGGTTGGTCTTGCTGCCAGCACGGTTTCACCGTGCCCTGCCTCCACGAAACTTTACTAGCATAAAGGAGATGTCATTGAAAGCAGATGAAAACACATGAATCTCCATTGCAAATCTCAACATTTTCGAAGTTCCAACCACCAAATCATATGAACATTTGAAAGCAGATCGAACTCCTTTAAACTCCCCCAGTTGTGGAGGAAGTTGCGACTATGAAGACGTTTTGAGAGCTGCCAGGGATGCTGGAGCTGAAGGCGTGGTCGTGGGCTCCCTACGGGTGTCCAGGAAAATCTACAGAGCCTCAGGCTTCAGGGAAAAGATTCAGCATCAGTTGAACTCAGTTGAACTCAGCTGAATTCTATCAAAAAGACTTAGGGGATGGGTTCCTGTATTTTGCTCAATTTCTTTTTGGATGTTCTTTATGTTTCTTTTTCTGGAAGAGTGTGATTGTGGCCACCAAGTGTATAGCTTCCCGCTTAAGGGTCAATCATTGTGGATCCACGTTTTCAATCCTCCGATTCCTTTCCCATTTTTTTCCCAGAGTTTCAAGTCGGCCTCTCTATACGACAGATACTGAAAGTTCTATCATACTCTTTCCCAATCTTTCCGTCTCAGGACGGCTGAAGCAGTCCAAGACTGTGGACATCGAGGCCATTGACTCCCAACTGCGTTCCATTGACCAGTCGCCTGACAAGCTTGGGGAGAACCAGGCCGAGTGATTGGGGCAGGGATGAGATGCTGTCATGATTGGGAAAACCAAAGACCCAAAGATCTATCAGTTGGATTGGTACATTATGAATGGCGATGAAAGCTGGAACTTTTTCCTCGGAGAGTCGCAAACTTTGCTAGAAGATAGACTCCCTCTGGTCAAAATAGATGAATATATATATATATATATAATATGCACATACACACACACACAACACATGTATATATGTATATAGATGTATATATGTATATAGATGTATATGTATATGTATATGTGTATGTATATATGTATATATGTATATATGTATATATGTATATATGTATATATGTATATATGTATATATGTATATATGTATATATGTATATATGTATATATGCATATATGCATATATGCATATATGTATATATGGATATATGGATATATGTATATATGTATATATGTATATATGTATATATGTATATATGTATATATGTATATATGTATATATGTATATATGTATATATGTATATATGGATATATGGATATATGTATATATGTATATATGTATATATGTATATATGTATATATGTATATATGTATATGTGTATATATGTATATATGTATACTGTATATGTATATATGGATATATGGATATATGTATATATGTATATATGGATATATGTATATATGTATATATGTATATATGTATATATGTATATATGTGTATATGCATATGTATATGTACATGCATATGTATATGTATATGTATATGTACATGTATATGTATATGTATATGTATGTATGTATCTCTATCTATGTATTGTCTGAGCTGAGGTGTACCAATTGAGTTTGCTTGCGAACCCCCAAACAAGAAGGACTCACAAAGATTCAGCAATGCTCAGGTGGACATTCAAGATGAGGGCCTGCGACAAGATACTTGGCTGATCCGATTCAGCGTTTTATGTTGTCTTCAGACAGACGAAAGGTATGCTGAAGACATGATGTCTTTGTCAGTTTTTGTTCGGGTTTTTGCTCATCATTAGGGGATGAAACTACAAAGTATTTCAAAGCAGCAGAGGCCGTCAGTGCGTATGCTGAGAGCCTGAAAATGGTGGTGGTGCGACGGGCGTGCTGCGCCAATGCTGTTGGATCCCAATTGCCTTGCCGAAAGCCCAAATGAAACTTGTCAGACAAATGAACACAGCCAGCCCCAGTTTTTTCTTCAGGCCCCTGACCCTACTGAAATATTAGTTTTTCATCAAACCCATTCGACCATATTGGACCTTGTTGTGAGGCTTTGTGGCTACCCAGGTCTGGCACGTTCTCTGATCCCTTGGTGATGTGCTTTGACACAGCAGATCTGAGAACATGGATCCGCATAGATTCGGCATAGATTGTGCATGTGGCGAAGTGGAAAGGCGGGAATCTTTTTGGCCCTAGAAGCTATTCGCAAGATGGACTTGAGAGCGTTCCTTGATACGAATTGAATCAAGGCAACTTGAGCACCTGACTTTGGATTGGGTGTTGTGCCACGCCATACTGCTTGGAGCGACACAAAGATGTGGAACAGGGAACCTCTTCGTTGGAATCTGCTCTAAACGACAAATAGGAGAATCACAGTGCTTCCTATGTCAAGGAGACTGGTGGCAGGTGGCAAAGATCGAGAATGGTAGGCGGTGATGGATCTCTCATGCTTTGCGTTTTCAGACTTTCTGAAGTACAGATGCTTCTTGTGGAGAGGAAAAAGATCTGCCCACGTCAGTGACAGACTCAGACGTATTTATATGTAATATTACATATATGTATAATATGTATAATATATATATATATGTGGATATATATATATATATGTATATATATATATATCTATGTATGTATGTATGTATGTATGTATGTATGTATGTATGTATGTATGTATATATGTATATATATGTATATATATGTATATATATATATGTATATATGTATATATATATATATATATGTATATACATGTATATATATATATATATGTATATATACATGTATATGTAGATATGTATATATATATACATATTATCATATATTCTACACTTATATAATATTGATCATATTTTACAAGATTTGAAGTTTGAAGATCCTCAAAGCATCTCAAGGCAGAAAGAATCCTTTGCGCAACTGTGCCAGGAGGTGCCCAGCTTGTCGGAGCGCTTCCGGCGGCTGCGCCGAGCCTTCACTGAACCCCATGTCGACTCCGGAACGGAGCTCTACGAACCGGGGAAATTCAGCCGGGGAACCCGGGAAGTGTTTTGGATGGAAAGGTTGGGTCCACAATGGCTGATGAACCATCAGATTTTGTAGCATTTTTTCTGAGAAAGCCCAGTATGGATCAATGGATCAAGACCATGGCACCCTGGTGAACACCAAACTAGTTGGTAAATGGATGCTCGTAGCCCTCAAAATACTACATGTAGGCATTGACCCACTCTCATACCCTGGGGAAAGCGGGCGATATCAGACAGTGATGATTGATGATGAGTCATGATGGTCCATGGATGGCTGGATTAGTGGATTGAAATCCTGGTGATCATGATGAGTTGATCAGGATCCATCCAGGGTTTCACTTGTCTCAAGGTGGTTGTGAATTCCGTTACAATTTCTAGACGTTGCATTACTAGACGTGTTTTGAGGAGTGTGATATAGAGGCAACAGCGTTGACCTTTGCATACAGCTACTTGCCTTTGCAATGTTGGTGTGTCATTCGACATTTCCCTGGACAGCAAGGACCAACAACAATGGTGGTACAAGCTTTGATTACGACAACATATTTTGATCATAGATTCTTCAGTTTAAAGATGTGGGGATGATCACCTGACTCCCAGGTGATGATGCGGCAGAGAGTGACCCGGAGAGCGAGGATAGTCAGATGTGCGTGCCTGTGATTCAGGTGAGATCTGTGGATGAGGCGCGGTCGCGGAAATTGACTGGAAAGAAGTTGATGCAACACAAAATCTGAAGGGATAATATGAAGTTTCCAATTGCCGCCCGGGTTGGTAATATGAAGGGAAATGGTTTTTTCCAAGATCCAGGCAGTGTGACACTGTCACTGGAACTGTGCACTTCATATTCTCTTTTTCGTATCTCAAGTACCTACTAGGGATGCTGCAGGAGTCCACCGAGCTTGTGGAGCCCCGGCTTGACCTGCCAATGTGCTTTGGATGGCAATAGATTCAATAGATCAATAGATATTCACGATGAATCCTTCACTTGTGCTAATTGAATTCTAAGGAGTTCCTGCAGTCACTTATTCCGAGAGATTCTGAGAGCAACCCCAAAACAAATGGCTGAGGGGTTGGGCCGGTTGGGCTGTACATTTCCTGTGGGGCTCATGAGGATGGCAACTGTGCCGAAGGATGAGAAGAACCAGGTCCTGGTTATGCTTTGCGGCTGAATTTGTCGTAAACCAAAAGCCATTCAGGTGCTGGCTGAAGGGAATCAGCTGCGTAATGTCCACTGTAGGAAACAGACAAACGCCTCATCTATCTGATTCTTTCAGAAAAAATCCCGGAATCCTTTCAGCCCAGCTCTAAAGTCCTTTCAATTCATCACTCCCATCAATCTGAGCTTATCAAATGAACGGGTGATAGCAAGAGTGCTGTAGGAGCAGGGGAAGACAACTGCAACTTGTCAACCAATGCGTGGGATGGTTGGGACATACATCAGCAGAACGATTAGTGGCAATGTGTTTGCAGACCCTTCTGAAGAAATGCGAAACTAAGCATAGAGACTGTGAAGGCGGAGGAGAAACAGTACTTGCAAGAGGCTAGCTGCTGTGCAGTGAAGGGACTAAGTGAGAAAAAAGTCAAGGATAAAGATAGAGAAGGTTGGGCATGGATACCCAAGATTTTGCCCTTCAATCCAGCGAGTTCAAAGAGTCTCTCTATGAAAAGCACAAAGGGACCTCAGCGTCAGCTACAGTCGTTCAATATCTTTCAATCGATTGAGGTCATGCTGCGAAATCTGCCCAACAACTACACGCGAAGCATGCTGCTGAATTTGCTGGAGAAGCAGGGCTTTGTTGGTCGCTTCGACTTTTTGTGTCTTGTAATTCAATGGAGTTCTCACATTTCTCGTGCGTTCGCCTGTGGAAATTGCACCTTTCTGAACAAGTCAGCCAATTGATGCCAATAGACTCAATAGACCTATGATGCTTCCCATCCTTTTGGAGAGGATTAACGTGGGAAACATGATCACTACCTTGACAAGGGCATACGAATGGAAACATCTGGTTTTGATCCCTGGAGCAAGTGAATGGCTCAGTTGCAGCTCACCAAACAAAGTTCCTAGAGCAGCAGACTTCGATGTAGGGACACGGCCAGCACTTGCGACCATCAAACATCATTGAGCGTCTCATTTCCATGCAAACAGACTTGCCACGAAGGCAATGGCTGTGCCAAGGTACTTGCCTTGTGACTTCCAGCGCAAAGCGAGCCTTGTCATAAGCAGATGTATATATCTTCGGCAAAAGGCGAAGAATCAATGATTCCAGGCCAGGATTCGGCAAGGAATTTTCCATAATTTTCCGATGGCCAAATCAGTGCTCCATGTGTTCCTTGCACATGTCCTTGAAGCCATGGATACTTGTAGATCTGACTGATCTGACTCGATATCTTGGCTCAGGGAGATGGTCCCACGGTGCTGAACACAAACAAGTTGTGATGCTTACAATGCTTACCGGAGCTTATGGATTCTGTCCATTTTCGTAGGCTGAGTTAGCGCGTTCGGAACCGGGAAGGACATCCAGTTTATGCGTATGCAGAAATATCTACGGATACCTTAGGTATCCTTAGGTGATAATCCCTAGCATAACCAATTTGATTTCTTCAGTGCTGACAAATACACTTATTATCGCCTCACCGTCCTGACCCCTCACCAAGGAACTTGGGCTATGCGTTCGTGAACATGGTGAACTGCCAGGCTGCCAGGTTCAGTTTGACACTTTGAGCAAGTGCAGCTCATACTGTTGCGCTCTTTTCGCGGGGAAGTGAGGAACGCCCCTACTGTGATTATCATCCACTTCGATTCTCATCTCAAACAACAGTCTGTGAGTGGAAGATAGATTGTGACATCTGTAAGTCTGTTTGGGCACCGCAGGCAGTTGAGGACTTGTGGAAGACCTTTGATGGATTCAAGGGCTGGGCGCTGCCAAGTGCCAAGGACTGCTGGTAGGTTTTATAGTGTGCAGAAGCATGACTCCCCAAGAGAGCTTTCCGAAGTCCACCTGGCTGCTGTGGCTGATCTTACCTTACCATTCTTCACATTTCTTCACTTCATTCTTCTTTGGTTTCCCCAGTTGGGATATTTGTTTTTCTGTTACGCGGCAGGTGTGTGAAGTTCGTTGGAGTGGGCCACATCAAGGCCTTGAGGCACATGTGGAGCGCTATCGCAACAGCCCTGTGATGCACAAGAGCGTTCCTGATGAGCCGCCTGTCTGCGCTTGCGGCCTGTGTGACGTTCATAAGAGACGCAGCGCAGCATCTCAAACAACAGTTTGGCTAGGAAAGGTCTACTTTGGATCTTGTTTCTGTTGACATTGGATGGTTTTGGCTGCCTCACCGCCCCCAACCTTCCCTTTAGATCCCTGTTAAGCAAGATTGCAGAAGACTGACAGCACGTCAACGAGTTGGCATGGGAGAGTGCTTTAGACGCTGCGGATCGCTGTGGATCGCTGTGGATTCCTGGACTCCAAGAATTTCCATCGCAATTTCCATCGCTCAGGTACCGCCCTGTGATCTTTGTGGATGGACAGCGGCAGCGATTCCCAGCACCTACGAAGTTCATCAAGCCACCACAGGCGGGGTAAATCTCGAATCATGGCCTCCCAGACTAGATCCACTGGCAGCCACTAACCTCACTAACCACAAAGGATTGCGAGGTCATTCTGAACACTTGAAGCTTAGGAAAAGTTTGACCTACTATTTGATCTGGTTTCGTGTATGAGTACACGTGCTTCCCCAAGAACCAGAATTAGAAGCGCCGTTTGGGCAGGATAGTCCTACATTTCTGGATTCACACAGTCGCATTTGTTTCACGATGTTTCGGCAAAGGCACATTCCATCAGACACAGCTTCCTTCCTTCTTGATTGTGCAAGGCGCAGTCACGCCGATAGGAGCTGCAGCCGAAATGGGTCGCTGGGTGTGGCTGCACTGACAATTTGATACACCGAGCCTGAAGAATTTGACTGACGACATGGTCCCAACAGGTGGTGAACCAGGAAGACCGCCAACATAATTATTCATAATAGATGTATATACTGTATATATATATTATATTATATTATACTATATTATATTATATTATATTACATTACATTATATTATATTACATTATATTATATTATATTATATTATGTATATATATATATACACTTATTGATCCAAATCAATCATGTGTAATATATCACAAAGCTTTTGTACGTTGTCTGATCTCAATGCTTTGAGCATCTTTTAATTAAGTCAAGGAAGCTCCTTTGTAGAGCTTCGCCGATCCACGTATGATTGCAGGCAGCATGAGCCCAGCCCCAGTCTTCATGGCCAGTTGGATAACCATTCGATTCACATTTGCCCTTGGAAGAGGACCCTGATCCAAGAAACATCTCCGTAAGGGTTGCTAGATTTGGTTGGATCATTTTATATCAGTAATATAGTGTTCCCATGCTACCACAGTACCCAAACCACCAAGTACTAACTTTTTTGGCAAAGCAACTGTCCGGGTAGAGGGGAACGCTGTGCTGGCAGGAGTACTCACGTTGAGCTGGGAGATTTCCATTGTACAGACATTTTTGTGCGGAAAGTGCCATGGCACTCCAATGGTCTGGGAGAGGGAAAGAGGGCGTAGCGAACATTTGCCTCACCCAGGGCCACTGTAACCACTGTTAGTGGTACACCTTGTACAAACCTTGTACAAACCTTGTACGCACCTATTAGACTCCGTGAATATCGAATGGCAGCTGGACAGACCCTAAGTGACTACCGAGCTGGGCGGTATAGACGCCTTACACCCGGTGGCCTGGTCCACGAGTCCACTGCATTGCAAGCTGCAAAGTGAATGCCAGCCGCATAGGGGAGGCCATGTTGCAAAAGTCGCCAACATGACCATGAAATTGTCATGAAATTGTCTATGAAAGATATGAAAGTTGAAAGATTTGAGAGCATGGGGTGAAGTGCTGTCCGAAATGAGGGCAATACAATGCTTGGAAGTAGCACTGAAAATTATCCGGACTCGAAACAGATTCAAAGAGTACTTCGATGCAGATGTAAAACGCATGACTGAATATGACTAAACCGTGCCCCTGGCTTTGTAGTCTGAAAGTCCAAGATAACCTAAAAGGAGGTTCAAAAGATGAAAACAGCAGGCTTTCCTCTCTTCATGGTGTGTATCATATCCAGCAAAACTACACTGATCATCATTGATCCAAGACCATTTTTTGTCCGTTGAACTTTTGCAACGTCTGTGGTCTCCCAACCGCAGTTTTCGTTGACACGGCACTGGTGGCTTTATTTGTAAAGCTTAAGACTGACCTGGGCCCCAAAAAATCAAGTGGGGCCTGGACGGTGGGCCACCTGCGTCCGGACCGCACAATGCATGCGAAGGTGCAGTTGCGAGGACTCGACCCCATGTCGTTTGTCGCAACAAAAAGGGTGGAGTGTAGCATTTTGGCCCAACCGGTGGAGCACCTTCACCCAGCATGAAATGATTGAGGCCTTTGGTTGGCCTGCTTCCTCTAGATCCCTAACATCCAAAAAGTCTAACACGCAGACCATTTCTTGATGGTTTTGTGTGACTCTTGTGTTAGAGGCATTGACATTCACAGGGGCTGCGAGTTGGGGTTTGAGGAGGTGTGTTCACCAAGCAGCTTCTAAACCACGCTTGCATTTTCATATTTCATGTCCTGCGGGTGGAAATCTAAGACAAGATTCGGAGAATCTAGGCATATACACCAGCTTCGTGGGTTTCTTCGATTCATCTCCATTCACTGCCATGAAAACCGTCCCAGTTTTTGGCCAGAAGCTCAGGTCACAGAAGATAGCCGCTTGGGTGAGGCATCTCAAGGCTGCTCGACTGAGCAGTGCAACATGGTTCGGGAATATTTAGAGATGTTATGCGGATGGTACAGATGATGGTACAGTATGGTACAGTTCTCTACACTTTGTGCAGTGCACCTGGCTTTTTGCCTGTCGAAAGGGTTTCGTTCCGAGAACTCTGAGGAGCTAGTGATCTCCAGCAGGAGGAGCCCTTGCGCATGCGCTGTGTGCAAAGCCAGTGACTTTGGGTTCGTGGATGAAATTTGCCAAAAACGAAGCATTCCTTGTGCATTCGGTGCTTGCGGTTTGCTCAATCGTCTTAAACAGTTGGATGACTGTTGGATGACTGTTGGATGATTGTTGGATGCATTGGATGCTTCAGATGTTTATAATTGTTTATATAATCAGCCATTACTATCATTACTACAGCCCTCAGAGATGACCGATGTTGTGGTCCTGCCTTCGAGGATCCTTTGGAGTTCTGGCGCAGCCTTTTCGGTGATGTGTTGCGGCCACGGCGTGCAGCAGCTGTGGCTTGAAGAGCTTGTGAGCTGTGAACAGCGGAGGTAGACAAGAGACAGGCACATGTCACACCTTCGCAGCTTCGCACTGTTCCTCCTTTCCACCCTCTGGGGGCAGGGCTGCAAATGGCCCCGGATTCTGGACCCGGCGATAGCCATCCAACATGTTGGATAGCGAAGGCGAATTCAGGGCTGTTGCATGAAAGGGCTTCGATGCTCAAGGATGCTCAAGGGATCTAAAAAAGTCAGGATATCTCTGGACATCTATTGGTATCTTAAATGCAAGACTCCTTTGTTGTCTTTGTCACTTCCCTGTTTTTCCAGCAATCATCCTTTCACCTCTTTATATAACTGCATGCGCTGTTGCAAGATTTTGGATTTTCTCACAGAGTTCGGCTTTTCAGCCAATTTGAACATATTCTGACTCTTCAGCACCTTCCAAGCTGCTGTAATTTCTGGGGCAAGGGCTCCACTTCTGGTGGAGGCCCACACCAAACATGTCCAGCACGCTGTGGCTCGGGGGAGACATTGCCTTGAACCTGCAAACCAATGCGATCTTGGTCCAGTGGGGCTGGAACTTGAACAATTCTGCCATTTCCGCCATTCTCAGGCTCCAGCCGAGCACCAGCAACTCCTTTTTGGCAAGTCCCCAACGCAGAGCCAATAGCGTGAAGATGTGGGGATTTGTACAGTACAGGCCTGAGAGACCTGAGCTGAAAGCCTTGGACACAGAGAGACGATATGTTAAGGAGATAGAAGCAGATTTGCGACGGAATGGGAGTTATATTTTGTGCATTCGATATGCTTCGTGTATCTTGGTGTCCCATGGCAGAAATTTCGTGTTGCAGAGCCGGAAGATGACGAGCCGGTTTTGAAGGTTGGGAAAAAAGATGACCGAGTCCGCGATGAAAGGATGCTGCTTTTGACACATTTTGAACTGTGTTTCTCGTGTCAGTGCTGAAGTCTGCTTGAACGTGAAGTTGGGCTTTTGCCAGCCTTGAACATTTGGAGTGTTGCCCTTGCAGAAACGTATCAGAGGGGCTTGGAATCACTTGTGAAGGATACAAATACACTTTCTGACAAGCTTGATGTTTAGCTGTTCGCAAGTGAGCTCAAGTCTTTCCAACAATTCGCAGACAGCCTGGGTTTAGCACTGCAGACAACTTGTCCACAACGTGAGGCAGCCTGTATCTTGCGCTCTCCGCGCTTTTTGCGACTGCTCCCTGTGGGTCAGGACTATGCCATGGCCTGTGGTCTGTGGATCGGCGTTTTATATATATATATATATTCTCGTACCTTGTCTTTTCTATGAGTCTGGGATACTATGTCAAGGAGCGTACAGATGAAGCAGTCAACTGAACATATGGTTTGCACATTGTTTGCACTCAGTGTAAACTTGAAAGCTATAATCCTATTGCTGCAAAAAGGCTCAGTGGGCAGCATTCTGTGAATTAAACTGCACGGTCATTTGCAGCTTTCATTCTGCAAGCTTGGGCTCACTATGATACAAAGACAGTCTCGGCTCCTGACTTCCGTCTTCAAGTCTTGACTCAACTTGAATAAGAGTTATCCACTGTTCAAGTGCACACACCGTAACAGGTTTTTCGTCATTCTCCTCTTACCAATGCTTCTTTTGGAATTCTTTTGGAATATTTTGGCTGCCTGTGCCCTTTTGAGTGTTGCATCTTTCTTCCATCGTGCAGCTGCCATGTCGACTGCTTTCGCGGCGGCGCCACAGGTGACAACACCTGGAATCAAGGCAAACCTTGTTGGAATTGGTATGTCACCCCGGGAGTCCCTCAACAAACAGCCTGGGTTAAGTTTTGAAGCTTTTGAAGCTACGAACTGTCGTTTTTTTCGCAGAAGGCAACTCGCATTTGCAGTTTATTCCGTCTACCCTCCTTTGGCCACATCTTGCAGATACTATATACATCATCTATATACAATCCCTGAACATATCGCTAAAGGAAGCTAGCATTGAACCGGGAGCACATCTCCCTCTTCCTCATTGTCAGTCATTTCATCTGAAGAAGAGGAGCAATTCATCGTTGCTTCTGCTTTTGCAATTCAATAGTGGATTCTGTCTTGTCATGTTGTCAACAATGTGTAAGCACTGTTTCTTCAGATCGACCACAATGCGCAGTACTAGTTGCTTCACTCGTCGTGGCCATGGACCCAGAGCTGCTCCGTAGCATGAAGATGCTAATCCTGGAAATACTGCAGCGACCCAAGCACATTAAAGAAGTTAAACAAGAACTTCGCGAAATCACACAGAGACATACTTGCCGGTATACAGTATATGTAATGATATTGGGTGTTTATCCTCCAGGTCAACTTGCAGCCAACGAAGTTAGATGCCCATCAAGACGAGTTGTCGCCCAATCGCCCGTCTGTCGCAGGTGGTCCCGAGTCGGTCCAGCCATGGCCGTGTGACGAAACCACGTGGCCTGAGTTCCCTTGCACAGCTTGCAGGTGGCACCAGCCAAGATCACAGTGTTGATTTGTTGATTCGCGGTTGAAGACTTTTTGGACTGAACTTAGAAAGGAGATGAGATGAGATAAATTGAGATAACCATATAAGACATGTCTTTGTGTTAGTTGAAAGGAGACACCTGGGAAATATGATAAATTATGTGAATGATGATGATGATGATGATGATGACGATGACGATGACGATGACGATGATGCAGATGATGCAGTTGTGCTAATCTAAAGCACCTCTTTAGCGCCTGTTTTTGGATGGTCCCCTCTTCGCAAAACGAGGTGTTGTGTGGCCATCGGTGCCAGCTGTCTACGGCCTGGCTATCCGCAGGGCAAAGAGGTGCCACTGTGGGCCGTGGAAGGGCACAACGCAGGGAGAAACACATGAAACACATCCCTTCACAAGACATGGCCAGGAAATGCCAGGAAATGAGATATAAATGAGATGAAAAGAGCAGATATCCAGAAAGTAGATATCATCTTGAAAGACACCCTTGAGTCTTAGTTTCGTGAGGGATAAACAACAAGAGGCTAGGTAAAGATCAAAGCACACTCTGTTCAATGTATCCTCTTCACTTTGCTACTTCCATTGCTAGCCTTCACAGTTGAGCCGCTTGTGGGACGTCCCACATCCTTCATTACTTCGAATTCGCAAACGAGAAAAACTCTTCTTTGAAACATTTTGAAACTACTTGCTTGGATTTTCTTGGACTTGACACGATTCTGGTGTTTAACATCTCTCTCAGACAGATTTGTGCCTCAGCTTTGACGCTTTGACGGCATGGTGCTTCAGGCGTTCTGCAATGGCTGCTACAGCTACGACCACGACACACCACCGTCGCCCTGTGCCGCAAGCCGCACCTGCGGGTTCTGCGGAAGCGTGGCGTGAGAGGCAGGTTGTACACATCAAGAGCTCATGGCAGGCAGCATATTGTGCTTTCACCAGGGATGCCGCACTGATGTCTAGGATTGTCTAGGTATGTTTAGTGGCAAGACATCTCACTGACATGACATGAATTTGGCTTCAGACAGCAGCTCGGGACAAACCTGACTTTGATTCTGAGCCTTCAGCTCAAGAGGGAGAAGGCGATTACTTGCAGTCAATGAAAGCAACAGATCTGGTAGACGCTGAAAGATGTTTTCTGGCATATTACTGTACTGAGAGGCTTAAACTTTCTACGCTTGGGTTTTAATAGCTCAGAATAGCTCTAACAGCAAAGGCTTTGTCCCCATTGTGTTTTTCCAACAGGCCTGCACTAGCAGACAACCAGCATGCCTGTCAAGATATCTGTGACTTAATTTCTACATCATCGCTGGCGAAAGCCTTGAACAAATCTTCAGTGCGCAATGGCACCGCCTCTGGAGAAGGAGCTTGAAGACAAGGCGAAGGACAAAGCGTCAGGGGCTTGAAGGTTGGCAGTGGGCAAGCAGTACAAAACCTTCAACAAGCGACATCATTGTCGGGATATGACCGTTCCAGATATGGTCCACCCTGGATCCATCTTGCTTCCCAATGGATGATGTAGCTAACGTAGATGGTTGACTATGGACACCTTCTTGACTATCGCTGACGTCACTTGAAACTGGCTAGTCAGCCTAGCCCACCTGTTGCAGCTAGACATGCTATGTAACAGGAACAGCCCAAAGTGGGTCCAAAGTGACTTGCGTCCAGACTTGCCGGGGTCAGAGGGTCTTTCATTTCGGGACCCAGACTCTTCGACGCCAGGAATTAGAAAAGCTGCGGGACGAAGTGGAGACAGACATGCAGGGATCTATGTTGCCACACGTGGAAAACATGGAACAAGCTTTGGAAACTTGGCACTGAAGAGTCCTGCTGAGCACGCCATTTCAGGTGGGTGCTGATGTTTTGCGTTGCAAGTCAGCCTGCAATGGCGCAAGCTAGGCTCAGTTCCCAGAGCGATTGATACTCTGACTCTTCTCTTGGGGTTGACACTTTATGAGACATTTCAAGATATTTCAATTTTACAAGAGACATGCGCTGTGGATCTGACACCTTTTTCTTTAAAGCAGATGGAGGAGCCTACTGCCAAAGTAAGCCTGTGACCAATTGCAAAGGCTCAGAACATCTCAGAACCATGTTGATTTGCGGAGGGTCAGAGCTGATGAGCTCTGTCTGATTATCCTGGAAAGTTTTGAAACTCAGATCTCTGATTACACAAATTTTCAGGGATCTCCACTGCCCTCAAACAAACACTCGGTGTCGGTGCTTTCTCGAGCAAGGATACATTGAACATGAAAAACCTGGCAGAGATGCGCAGCAAAAAGAAGGTTTCTGACGAAATTGTGAAGGTGATGAACACGCTGTATTATGTACTCAATGAGTAGCTTGGCAACCAAACAATAGATGAAGTGAAAAGGAAGCTTTTGGCATGTGAACTGTGACAAGTTGATTCTTCACATCAGTTTGTCCCTGGTCAAATCGCAAGCAGAATGCCATCGAATGCCTCTGGTCGACAAAAAACTGTCAAGTCATCCGTGGCCAAGCCAAGGACGGAGGCGCGTGCCGAGGACTGGAGGAAGTTGGCATTTGATTATAAATTTGCGGAACGTTTGTGCCTTGGATTGAACTGATTGAACATCTCATGTGCATAGGCCGAATACAAACAATTGATTGTAGAATTTTGATCAAGACCGCCTCAGCGATGGACAATATCGCCAAAATATATCCTTCAACTTGGCAGGGTTGTTGATCTTCATGCCTTCTGTGAACTGAGGAAGTGCTTTGACAGAGACGATCTCAGTGATGCTTCACCTGCAATTGAGTACTTTGATGTGAGTGAACGTGCAAATCGGAAGGAACCGTTTTCGGTAGTGAGTGAATTCTGCACGCTGGATTTCTGGGCTGCCAGTCCGACCGAACCGGAGTGCATCTTGATATTCTAATCTTCACAATCGCAACTTGCATCGCTTATTTGTGTCGCTTATGTTTCTTCGTGGCAAGTCAGGACAGGGCCTTCGCAAGACTTGACGGCTTCTTCTCTGAACCTGAGCCTGATGTGGATGGCGACAGGACTGAACCAGCTGAGTCATAGAAGTGGGTTTTGTACTTTGTAACTAGGCAGGCCTGAGCAAGGCACTCCGGTGCATTGCTTCTGGCCAACGTTTGGTTTGGCGATTGACATTGGCTTGACATCCAAGAAATTAAATCCGATAGCTACTCAACACTGGATCATCCTCCAACACTCACAAATGCGTATGTATTGGCCAGGCAGTATTTTTGCACTGGACTTGTTCACCTGCAGATTGCAAATGGCCCTTGAAATGCTGGCAATCTGAATGCTCCGAACTTAAGCTCTTACACAAAGCACTGCTTCTAACCGCTGGTTAGAGCGCTGATGTTCACTCCAAAGACCAGAGACTGAATAGGAAATTTGGTGACATTGTGGTGACCAAAGTAGTTCTCACTTGGATGCGTGGGCTTTACAACTACTGCGACTTGGCATCTGTCGCTGTGAACATGTGAAGATGTCAGCATAATTTTCTTCATGAAACGTATCATTTTCTCGCAAACATGGTAAAGACCGATGTATTCACTCTCAAGAACATGCGGCAACCGAAGCAAGCCTGGCCTCCAACTAAGTTCAGACCTTGCCCTGATCACAGAATGCGAAGCCAGACAAGCTCAAAACACATGATGAAAATCCGCCCATATCCGCCCATCCTGTTCTTTGCTGCCCAAGCTCTTTTTTTTCATTGAAATGTCTTGAAATTCTGTTTTGGATTCGGTTGGTATTGATGCAATTCCCACAGTGGCCTTGGGAGTCGCAATGGCTCTAAGTTACTAAGTGGCTCTAAGCAATTTTGCATCTCACGTTTGCAGTATTCCCTATCTCATTCCCAGGAAGATGGACCCTGAAGCCCAATTCGCAATCATGCCCAATCTAAGGTGTGATCTCTGTTTGGATGACTGCTAGTGAATCCTGGTACACACACACAGACTCATTCCCTCACTTTCCTTTGAGAGTCTTGACAGTGAATAGTGATAGCGAACTCTGCAGGCAAAGAGAGAAAAAGGCTGCAGCCCCGACTCCTGACTGCAAAATTCTTTGAAGCCTGATTCAGCTTGACCCAGCTCGACTCATTTACCCGTGACCGCCTGTGACAGCTTGACTCATTCAGCTTTTGTGCCTTGAGGAATTGACCAAGTGAGGAGGCTGGACGGGGAGCTCCAGGCACTATACGAACTCAAGGCTAAGGACAAGTGATCCGATTGGAGCAGCTGACAGCCCAGGATGACATGCCTGGGGCGAGGGCAAAGTGCCAGAACTCAAAGGTTAAGACAGATTGACGCAATGATGCCATCTGTTGTAGGTGGCTTCAGGCCGAACTTGGGTGTTTAAAACACCTTCAAGTCCCTCTGCAACTCTTGGTCAAAGACACCATCCCCGCATTGCCGGTTTAACAGGCCACAAATCTGCATGCTCTGCATGCTCTGCATGCCACCGTGTCAACATGCCAGAGGTGCCCTCCCATTTTCCACCCATTTTGGGATCCGCCCATCGGCTCGTTCCGCAGAGGCATTGGTTTCCCATTGCATCGACTTTAGAGCTGGATCCCAAGAGACCGACGCCGGTTCGCCTGGATGGCTTGGACCTGGTGGTTTGGCAGGCTGGGAATGGCCGGCAATTGGCATTGCAAATGGTTGCAACTGGTTCAGTCCATTCGACTCATCAAGGCTTCATCAAGATCTACATGAACTACTTGAATCTATATATTTATATGTCATTTGTGATTATTTTTGTTGAACGTTATTGATAATATTTGATAACATTTTTTTTTTCGATCAAAGACATTACATACTGTTTGGACGAATCTGGAAGTCCACATCGTCCGAAAATTCCGCACCAGGTGCCTGGAGAGGAAGATTCAGAAGATGGCGGATGGCGGGTGCCGTCGGAGTGGAGCTTGGAACGGGGAGCGTTGGTCCGAGAGCAGAGAACCAACGGATCTCAAAGATGTGCTGTGAATTGTGGTGCTGTTCATGATACTGATACAGGATGATATGATGATATAGGCAATCCGAGATGTGGCAAGTCTTTCATATTATGCTCTGGACTTATAAATAGAGTAAACAAGCTTATTTGCTAAGAAACGAGCCAACTTGAAGCGTGATGACGAGGAAATCAATTGCGGGGAGGGACACGGTGGGTTCTCAAGACAGCCTACAGCCACACCCAGCACTTGATGTAAACCCTCCCAAAATCCAAGAAGAACATCGTACAAGACCAAGATTAGGCTAGATTGATTAGATAAGAAATGCCAAATAGATATATCTCCAACTCCGAACTTCCTGTTCCACGACCTGTCTGCCAGCGTAGGTGATGAGTGATGCGTGTCCCCATCGCTTGGCTCCTCTGTCAGAGGGGCGCATAGAGCCAAAGACCAAATGCTTGCAGCCGGGACACTCGGATCTCTGACAGCTCCAAAAATGGGACACTGAGCAATCAAGTTGATGACTTCATGATATTGTGTGACATTTCTTGGTGGCCATCCCGGTCCACATGCTCCGTCGACTTCTGTAGAGGACTTGGCTAATTTTGCTGGGATGGTGCACAGGGATTTCTGAGATTGTGAGGGTCAGGATGCATAGCTACAGATCCCCCTCCACAGTTATGCTTCCTTCAAGCATCATTTTAGAGGAATAGCTTCAGATCTCCTCGATCTCCTCGATCTCTTCGATCACACCAAGTGGCAGGTGTGCATACCATGGCTGGGAATTCGACTCCAAGGGCAGCTGCACCAAGATTCCACAAGTCGAGGACATAATTGAAGGAAGTATGTATATATAGAGTGAGTAAGATGTGCTGGGCAGATGAGGTATTGGTCTTGCAGCATATGCCACTCAGATGCCCTTTGTGGTCAATTGTTGACTCGATTGACTCAGTTGACTCGGTTGCTTCAGCAGGACGCTGCAGCGCAAAAGATGCGAGCAAGTGAACGCTCGCAGGCGGGGCTCAGTCTGGGCCTCTTGGCTTAGTCCATAGGGCCATAAGACCGGCTTGAACGCAAACACGCATATAGGTTTGGCTCCAAACCAGCTACCAAAGGGACCACGAGTAGGGTGATTTTCAGTATCTAAGCCACAAATTTCAGGCAATATTCTATAATAGAAATCATGTACACGTACATATTGTGTTGTAATGTTAACCCTGGATTAATAAACCTCTAGGCTGTTTAATTGGGGGGGTACCATTTAAGTATTAGATTATGACTATTGGAGGAGTACCCCCCTAATTAGTAAACCATGGTTTATTAATCCGGGGTTGACATTATATGATGTATATATGTGTATATATATAAATAATATGTGAATATTCAAACATATTTATATGTATATATATATATATCATTGTATATCCGTATTCATGAGCCACAGACAATATGACTCCCTGGTCGTGCAGTGGTGCAGGTGCCCAGCTTCCCCACGAAGGTTGCCATGAAGTTGGTTTGGGTTTGGCTGGGCGAGGGAGAGCCCCAGGGTCATCCTGGCGACATCTTGAAAGGAACTTTGGTTGAGAGAACTGGGGTGGATACAAAACTTCAAGCTGGGGACAGGATGGTATGCCGCACACGATCCGTTGGGGTTTAGAAAAAGAGATGAGTAGCCGACAAAATTATTCTAATACTAATTTATATAGTTTGGCTTCGCCTTGGCCTTTCCGAGGTTGCACACAACCTTCATAACCGGTAGGGGACCGACCCCATACCGATACCCAATTTGTGATACCTCCGGGAATACTGAAATCCTCACAACATCTCACAACCGATAGGGGACGACCCTAATTTGTGCATGGCATTAAATTGAATATATGATTTTGTCCGCTACTTAGATGTCTTTGGAGGTACTCAATGGATTTATTTGCGGGCACCGGGCACTTTTTCAAGATGAATTCAACTAATGAGGGAGTTTTCCTGTTTTGCCAATGTCCAGTTACTGCATGCCCTAGATCTAGCCTGATGGATCGATTAGAGCATTTCATGAGGCAGCCATTTGGAGTCTGAGTTCGAAGTCTCTGGGACCTATACACGAGATTTGCCCTATGGCCGCCTGGCTTGAACGTGGCAAGGTCTCAGGTATCGGGCTCAAAAGGGTGGAACCATAGCCAATCTGCTCCTGTAAGCGTCATACACCCAGAGCATTGAGATGAACTCTAATGAACTCCATTCTTTTTCCATTTCTAAGCTTGACCCAAGAGAGACCCGTCACAGGGTCTCAAGAGGTGCCAAAAAATGTCAAGATTTTTGGCTTTTGCAGGGAGCCTTGCAGAGCGTTTGGCTGCGGTTGCCATTGCTTCTTTGGTGATTCCGAGGCTATGACAGTTTGATCGAGAATCTGATTGACGTCTCCCACGTGCCCTTTGCTCATCACGGCCTGCAAGGCACAAATTCTGTTTTCAAAAGCCATGGGCAGAGGCGGCATGTGAGATCAAACCACTCACAGTCACTCTCGTGTCTCTAAAGATGCAAGGGACTGTATTGAACCGGGCTTAGCCAACTAGAAATCATCACAACCATACACCTTCGGATCCTTTTGGATTTATGGACATGTCATGTCGGGCTGAAAGGTCATGAGCAGCATTTGGAACAGGGGGGGATTGCAGCACTGTGGTTTAGAGAGAAAGAATAGCACACTCCTACGTATGCATCCTACGAAAGTCCAAAAGCAGACAAGTGGCGAGATACCCTTTTGTGCTTTAACTAGATGATGTCGAAAGGGTCAAATCAATTTGGTAGAACACACTGAACACCCTTTGAGAAAGGTAAGGCGCAGCTTGTTGTTGGGATTTATATATATAGATCTTCTCAACCCTGTCGACATTTGCATGGCTTTTGCCAACTATTATGACACACCCATATGACAAATAATTCCTCGTTCTCGTCTCAGTTTCTGTGACGGACTTCAATCCAACGGGTGAGACCGGCTGATACCAGGCACCCGAGACGATGCTGTCCCTGTTTCCATGACCATTCCAGAGGTGAAGTCTTCTGATGCTGGGCGAAATCTGGCAGGTAAATTTTGACCTTGTTTGATTCTTTTTGGGTAAATCTTGACAATTTTGGACACCCAAAGTTTTTTGGACATATAATATTCTGGTGTTCTGTTGGGAAGCTGAATGAAGCCGAGGCTGAACACGGTGAGATCCTAAACTTTACGTTTTGGGATCGAACCATGGGCACTTTGGATGCACAGATTCACCAAGGGTCTGGGGAAAAATTCTAGCCTCTTCTCGCGCAACTTCAACGAAATGAACTGCCAGGTATGAGGCGAGAAGCGCAGTTCTCTTTGCGATCGCCGTTCTTCTTCTATTACTTGGGTGAGTATCTTGGTCAGATATCTTCTGCCGGTGTTCTGCCGGAATTGCTTGCCGCAAAGAATGAAAGTGGTTTTGGGCAAAAGATGCCAGTCCTTCTAAACCAAGCTGTCTTTCACGGGCTTTTTTGCAGGCTGCAATGGTTTGTGGGCTGACGTACTTTCACTGTATACATACTAATACATCTGTATAGGTTTCATTATGTGTTTTGCAGGTTCAAAGGAGACGGAGATAGCTTGGAGTTCAAGAAATTCGCAGAACGCCGTGGAGGCGGCGAGGCCGATGGAAAGCCACGCTTCCGTTCCTTGGGAGGAAACGACTTTAGGACCTTGGGGTGTTGCTTCACAGCCGTATTGATGTGGCCGGATTATGCCAGACGCTTCGGAAGTAAGTTATACAATGTTATACATATAAAAATCAGCTGCAGATAAAAAATGTACAGAGGCCAGAGACTCCAAACTTTACAGCGGGTTTGAGCTGAGTGGTTTGGAATATGAACAACCTCAGGACCTTCACGTCTTGAGCTCTCTTTTCTCAAAGCATTCCGGCTCTGTAGTGAGGTTTGCATTGCGCCTGTGTGCCTGTGGCCCCCGGCTGGTCGCGACTGATCCTTTGCAACGCCACCAGATCAGGTGAGGGATTCAGCAGAAATGTTTGCAGTCGAGCTACTATATAACTATATAAAACATTATATAACCCAACCTGCGAGCTTCCGGCAGATTTCGTGAATACATTTGACATCATTTAACCTCACCTGCAAAGGTAGTGGTGACAGAGCAGGTAGACCTGCTGGATGTGAGGGGTTTTTGATAGCATGATGCATCACCATGGGGGTCGAAACACCTGGTCCCTACCCTTCCTTGGGCTGAAAGCCAGGACAGTCTGGAAGTTGCTCGGCAGATCACAGTTGGATTTGTGAACAGCATTTCTATTGCTCCGCTCATCTACTGGGATACAGTGTGATCCAAAGACCGACTGTTTTCCAGGAGTTCCAGGAGTCTCCTACCGCAAAGAAAGCGTCCTGCTTTTTTTTAACACTTCAAAGATCTGCTCTTCAGATTCCAAGGCATCCTGCCACAATGGGCAATTCACCTTTTGTCCAACCGCTTCCTCGATCCTTGGCTTTGATGGAGATGCAATGTGAGACTTTAAATTGGATGTGTTTGGTGTTGCGCTGTGTTTATTCTCGCTGCAGTATTTCGCTTGAGATCGGGCCAACCCGCTGTTCCCAGTCTGCCATTTGCTTCCAAGGACAGCGACATGGCATTTCTGCACTACCAGGAAAGGACGCTGCGCAACAAGACAAACAGCGCTGATGGTTGGTCCAATGCCTACTACATGCCAGGCTGGTCGGTCACTGTCACCCAGCCCAGTGGTTTCCGTTCCATCTGCAGGGGAAGCGGATCGGAGCATTGGAGCCTGGCGGCAATGGTTGGCAAAGGCCCGACCATGTGTTGAACAGATTTGATCGTCGAGATAGATGTTGATAGAAGATGACAGAAGCATATGTTCAATACACCTAAGAACGGCTGACAATAACATGCATGTTTCTGTGTGCCCAAAAGCAGACCTTGGGGCTTTGAGATCCTGGCTGTGCTTACTGCGACCATTCAAACTCAGAAAGTCTTAGGGTGTGCTATGTGAGAAATAAGTTGAAATAAGTATAAATAAGTATACTACTAGCTTAACAAGTGTCTTGCTCTATTATGCTACATGTATTTTCTTTGTGACAATGCTACAATTTTGTGTCAGGAAAAAGCACGATGCGTGGATCCTGAGGCTGGCAGACTGGCTGAGCCCACAACTTCTGGATGTCCTCTGGTTTTCCTTTGCTTTTCTGGAGTGGAAAACTGGAAGTTGAAAGTTGAAACTAACAGTCACGGGACTATCAAACCATTATCAAACCAATCAACAGGCCTGCATAGGCCCCGACATGTTTTGGTAGGGTTCTGGGAATCATTCATTGCCTGCTGATAATCCTTTTCTTTCCCAAAATTAGAGATACGGTTAGGTGTTTCTCCCCAAAGCCCATGGAAACTTGAGCAGTGGTACTGGAATCAACTCTCACTTAGAGGTAGCTTGCCTGCAACAGCAAGCTCAGTCCCTTGGTGAGTCATTGGTGTGCGCAGGTGGAATTGCCACCATCTCCCTTGTCAAGGGAGGAGCTGCTGAATCGATGGGATCAGCATACTGCCTACTGCAAGCACTGCCGCGAGGCACTGTGATGTTGATGCTGGGATCTTGGGCATAGGAGTCTGACACCGGTTATGCAACCAATAGTACCGTTCATGGTACCAGGATCCCACATATTTTGAGGTCCAGAATGATTTGGGTCATTTTGATGCTGCATGAGTTGCGGAGGCTCTGAGCAACATGGAGGTGGTACAAAAGGGCTGTGCTGCGCTCTTCTTGGCAGCGCTCGTAGGGGCTCAAACAGAGCTTGCGCCGAATGCCTTGTGCAGCCCTCAGGATCTCGGTGCTTGGGCAAATTTGGAAGTGAATCACACCCCATTAACCTGTGCCGGTCTTGGTGTTGATTCAGAAGAGCCTGTTTGGTAAAGATGGCACTTCAAACATGATCAATGATGATCAATGATGATCAATGATGGCAGTTCGTCCCAGACTCGTCCCAGCACTGATGTGGCGTGCTGTTTAAGCCGGCTGAGGTGTTTGCCAGTGGAGCTCTTGGGTGCAGTTGGGATGGCAGGTATCGAGACATTGAAACAGGCTCCGAGCGGGTTGTGAAGGTTTTGCCCACAAATCCTGTTAATGTTGGAATGAATGCTACTGGTCATAGTCATAATAGTCATAGTCCTCTGCACATTTCCTTCCCAAGTTCGAAGTATGGATGCAAAGAGTCTGCTTAGAATGTTGCTCGTACAGTAGTTCTCTTGCCAACTCCTGTAGCCATGCCTCTCTATTTCAATTCGCTTGATCCTTGCCTCCACGCTGCCAGGAGTTTCGCTTCAAGGATTACGAACACTACAAGACTTGAAACTCCTGAGAATTCATAGCTGTGGCAACCTGGAACCCTCTTAGACACAAAACGACGCCTATATTCAAATCTGCTTAAGCTGAGCCCTGGACAATGAGTTCCTGCCAGGATTTTCGGAGCACAGTTTCACTTTCAGCGTTGAGCACAGTTTCACTTTCAGCGTTGAAGTGCTATCAAATTTCCCGACCCCAACATGACAACTTGAAGGAGCGCACCAGAGCACATCAAAGCTTGAAATTTGCCATAGCGACTTGGAGTTGAGATGCAACCAGCCACGCACATTTTATTGTGGGAACCATCAGGTGCTCCCCTTCTGATGTCAAATTGGACAGCGAAATCATGTGAAGTCCGCTTAGTGGCGCGAATGCAAATGCAACTTCAAGGATCTTCAAGGAGCTTTAAGGCACATGCGAGGGTCCTAATGTTTTTGTAGCTTCATGCAGCTGATCAATGGTTTCAAAGGGCAATCGAGTAGATTTCGATAGTGTGATTCTAGTTGTTGTTGCTGCTGTTGAACAGCCATAGGAAGTGCGACAAATGTGTTATATATATATATATAACATATATATATAATATATATATGTAGATATATGACAATAGATGATATATATATACAGTAGACAGTATACATATATATATATACATACATACATACATACATATCATATAAAGATGTTTTATCTATACTATATGCACATACGTATGTACCTTACATACCTACTGTAGATATTTGTTTGATTGTTGCTGTTGCTCTGAGCCAACTGCGAAGATTGGAGCCCCCACCTGGTAACTCTTGAGCCTCGCTGGTCAACTCCGCGTTGACATGCCACACGTAGCTGGCTGTGTCAAACATCGTTTTGGACAAAAAGTGATAGAAAACAGCATTAGCGAGGTACCAATCGACCTACAAAACAGGGGTTTAGTATGGGGAATTTATGGAAATACAATGGAGACATTGACATATAACATCATATAACCAAGCATATGATATTTGGGTGGGCAATTTTACTGGGGAAAATCGTGATGAGCCATCAAATTTGAGAGGAAACCTACAAACTTAGGTCAGTTTCTCATCACCTCTTGGGTGGCCAATACCCAAGGTAAATCACATGGTTTCTGTGCAGGAGCTGGTCTCAGGCCAAGCGCTGCCATTGCTGGAACAGGCTGGACAGATCAGGATTGAAGTGTTGAGCACGAATGATGAGCTCAGACGCCAGAAGCTAGTATGCGTTGCAGGATTAGTTGCAGGGCTCATAAGAGGTGCACAAATTACAGATATAAACTGGGAGCACGGCTGCTTCACCTCATCTTTTTCCAATCTATCAATTTGGCTAGAACGGACTGCAAGAGTGACCCACTCACTACCTTATCTGATGAATTGTGGTCATCCTTGTCATTTTGGACCTGGGCATACCGTGCCAAGAATCAGCATGTTAGCCTCCTCGATGCAGGTGGTGCGCCTTTCGGGTATGGAGAAGAACTCCGACAAGATGGATGAGGCCCAAGTTTTCCCAAGAGATGGATCACTTTGATCACTTTGATCACTCGACCTTTTGACCCCTTGACCCATGTGCGCTTGACTTGGAGCAGCTGTTTCCCCACAAAGAGAATGTTTTTTTTTTTCAGTTTTGGCCTGGAAACTCCTTCAAAGGGTTGCTTTGTCGTAGTTTTGCCGCGCATGAAATTTGATGAGATTCATTGGATTTACAGAAACTTCGCAACCATACCAGCCTGAAACCCGACGCGTTGTCGCGCTCCAGCGCTGAATCCCAACAACGAAGGCATTTGCCAGAGTGGTCGGGATGTTCTGTGCCTGTTGGGTCCTCCAGCAATGGTCAACCGAGCTGCATTGACATGTTGGGATGTCAAACATCGTTTGAAGCAAGAGGTCCAAGAGGTGCATGACGTACCAAACATTACCAAGAATTTGTCACATTGAATGATCATGTGTAAATACGTTTATGACAGATGTGAACATCCGAGGTTTGGATCACAGAGAACTGCGGTTGGGCGATCTGCCGGGCACCGAGATGAAGTGTTTTGCAAGGTTATTAGATGTTATTAGTCTGAGAGTCTGAGATAGGTCTGATCGGGTGCTGTGACATCTGTGACTGTGACCCGTTGCAGGTTGGCACAGGGCAGCTTGGCGGTCTCTCTGGAGGTGGGCCATGACTTCCTGGGATCAACTTGGGCCCGGCCCTCATGGCCACTCTTTATTGGCAGGTTCTGCATGCGTACCGGCAGCAGGAGCTCCATTTTGCAGGTGCAGTCTGCAGACACAACGTGACACTGGAACTGAATGGTGATCACCACAGTATGCCACAGTTCAACATTGTTCAACATAGAACAAACATGAACAGAATACTCTTGGGTCCAAGCTGGTCTCTTTGTCTTGCAGGTCCACCATCGCCAGAGCGAAGCAGAAGGCGCCATGAAGGGGGTATGCAGTATGCGATGGTTTGTGGTAATCGTGTTTAACCGGTGCAGAAGAAAAGTCAGCCAATGCCATCCGTATTTGATCAGGTCCATTTCGTGAATTACCCTTCAGTGTACTACGGGATCATAGCAAACTGTCTCACAAGTATCAACGACTTGGACTGAGGTCAAGTGCAACTGGCCCCGAGTCCGGAGACAACCCAATACAGGTGCCCATGTGACCGTCATGTGACCGTCATGTGACCCATGTGGCTCTGGTGGTGGCCTGGGACATGTGGAGAGGTGAGACATTTGACCATCAACAAGGATGTTGAAATTCTATGGATGTCTATGGATGTCCATTGATCCATTGGTGCAACGCTATTGCCCGAACCGAAGCCTAGCCCCTGCAGGGTGAGCAAGGCAGGCGTAGTGCCTTCGAGTGGTCGGGTCCCCTGTAGCCCCCTCCTGTTATCGGTCTTTGGTGGGTGAAGCAGACGAGGAAGAGAGGACCATGGGAATCATGGGAATTGGAACAGAATGGAATAGAGTCAGTGTAGAGCTCTATCCAACCAACTGCATCCAAATCGCCAATTTATTGAAGCCCAGCCTCATCGTTGAGCAAGGTCTGCGCACAAGTTCGCGGCCATAGTATTTCAGAAACACCTCAAGTTGGAGGCTGAGGTTGGGCCAAGCGGCGCATGCCTTGCTGGGTTGGTGAGGTCTAATTGTCAGGTGGGAAAAAGGGACCGTCAGAAATGTGACAAAATGCATCAAATTCCCACACCATTTCTTCGAATTAGTTGATGTGGATCCTGCCGCAGATTCCCTGGAATTGCCTTGGTTTGTGGGGAATTGCTGTGAGCGAAAACCTTCCTTTGAAGTGGCCACCTTCCCAGTCCAAAAGCGTTGCGTAGCTCTACTTGTAATTCCTTGACGTTGCTAAGCGCAGCTCACTGCAAAAGCTGACGCTTTTGATTTTTGCTCATTTGAGTGATTTGAGTGCAGGCGGCTGCATCTGTGGGCAGAAGACGCAAATGCCTCAGCTTTTGATGATCACGCCATGGTGTTCCTGAGTTCCTGTTGCATCTCGAGACTTTTGACAGTTTGTAACAGAGTTGGTCGTTTTGATGACGTACTGTAGGAACCTTTAAATGCTTTCGTAATGCATTGAACACTTGCTGCTATGAGGGAAGACCTTGCTGCTGTTGTAGGATAGGGTATGGATATGTACTGTAACCGATGTAACATGATCCTCAACCCTCCGAGATTGTGACCTTGGAGGGAGACACTGCATCGGATCTCAAGATGTGTTCACAGTCAGCGTGACAGCATGATCTGTTCATATCTCTTTGCTCTGAGGTGTTGCACCCAAGCCGTTCGGCCGCGGCGCTGCGGCAGAAACGGTGGACATGGAATCAGAGGACTGAAATTTTTGAAAACAAACGCACGGTGACAACGTGAATGAAGTCATATGAGTCATGTCATGGTTGCTTTTGTGAAGCTCCTGTGGGACAATCTTCTGGGCACTAATTAGTAGATGCTTCGATGTCAAGAAACCGGGAGTTGGAGTTGATGGGGACCAGAACATGAAGCAATTGTAGGTGCATCAGCTGCATCAGTATGCTTCCGTTAAAAAAAGTGTTCTCTGAGTGACGTCACAGTGACGTCACAGTGACGTCTTGGGGACTGGAAGCTACAGCAATCGACCCAGGAGAGTGCCGACATCACAACCATAGCTTCGCCGGAGCTTGCACGGATGCTTAGGAAATGGCTGCGTTGTGATGGTTTGTGCTCAAGGCTCACCACAATTATGTGGCATTATTGCATTATGAGTCAATTATGAGGCTATGTTGGCAGAAACACCGGTTACAAACTTTGTGGTTGTTTTCAAGTGACTCAGTGCATTTCCTCTAAGCCAAGCCCTTTGCGATTCGCAGAAGAAGGTGGCAATAGTTGCCAAATTCAGGAGTTCTTCTACTTGGAAAGAGTCTTTACACAATTCACAATATATTTGATGATGAGTTTGATGCCTTGGACTCCTTCCTAGCGAGGCCATTGGGTTTCATCTGCTTTTTACTGGGAAAATAATCTAGGTGGCATTTTCCCATTGTCAGCTTAGAGAGACCAAAGGGATGCAAAGGGTATGTTGATGGAGCAAGCAGGGCCATCCATGGGCTGTGAGGTGGAAGACATCGACGAAGCAAGGGAATCCCAGAGCAAGAGTGGCGGATGAATGTCGAGCCAAAGATGGCTTTTTCCTTCTGACACCTTCACACTTTTCCTAAATGTGATGGTCCCCGGGCCCCTAAAACGCTTTTCGATAACGAATGTTGGTGTTTCATTCCAAGAAGTCAGACGCTGTTTCAAACAAGCTGCAGCTCAGCAAGAGCTCTCTGACAAAAGCGGTCACGACGGTCACGACGGTCTTGTTTGAACTGACCAAGGAAGGGGAAAGGGGACTTCAGAACATTGACCGAGTCAGCAACCAACCGAGTCAGCAACTACGAGTCAGCAACTAAAACCAACCGAGTCGGCAACTACGAACAACCGAGTCAGCAACCAAGAGTCAGCAACTAAAGCAGCCGAGTCAGCAACTGACCGAGTCAGCAACCAAGAACGTCCGAGTCACCAACCAAGAACGTCCGAGTCAGCAACCAAGAACGTCCGCGTCAGCAACCAAGAAAGCACCGAGTCAGCAACCAAACAAGGACCTTTTCAGCAACCAAAAATAAAGGCCAAGGGTGGAGGGGTGGGGGGGATGTGATAACCTTCTTGCTAGTGCGTTCTTCGTGGATCATCTTGATTGACGTGACATAGGTGTTCATACGCTGGGTGTTGGTTGGGGGGGTTTCGGGGGGGGTGGTCGGGGGGGTGTGATAACGTTCTTGCTAGTGCGTTCTTCATGGAACATCTTCATTGACGTGACATAGGCTTCATGTTCCTGGGTGTTGGTTGGGGGGGTTTCGGGGGGTGGGTTGGGGTGTGATAACGTTCTTGCTAGTGCGTTCCTCATGTGATAACGTTCTTGCTACATCTTCATTGACGTGACGTAGGTGTTCATACGCTGGGTGTTGGTTGGGGGGGTTTCGGGGGGGGTGTGATAACGTTCTTGCTAGTGCGTTCCTCATGGAACATCTTCATTGACGTGACGTAGGTGTTCATACGCTGGGTGTTGGTTGGGGGGGTTTCGGGGGGGTGTGATAACGTTCTTGCTAGTGCGTTCCTCATGGAACATCTTCATTGACGTGACATAGGTGTTCATACGCTGGGTGTTGGTTGGGGGGGTTTCGGGGGGGGTGGGGGGGGGGGGGGTCGGGTGGGTGGGGGGGGTGTGATAACGTTCTTGCTAGTGCGTTCTTCATGGAACATCTTCATTGACGTGACATAGGTGTTCATACGCTGGGTGTTGGTTGGGGGGGGTTTCGGGGGGGGGTGGGTGGGGGGGGGGGGGGTGTGTGATAACGTTCTTGCTAGTGCGTTCCTCATGGAACATCTTCATTGACGTGACGTAGGTGTTCATACGCTGGGTGTTGGTTGGGGGGGTTTCGGGGGGGGTGTGATAACGTTCTTGCTAGTGCGTTCCTCATGGAACATCTTCATTGACGTGACATAGGTGTTCATACGCTGGGTGTTGGTTGGGGGGGTTTCGGTTTTAGAGGACTTCGGTTTTTGGTTGCCGAAATGGCGCTTTTTTGGTTGCCGACTCAGCGCTTTCTTAGTTGCCGACTCAGAGACTGGAGCCTTCAAACGGAGCTACTGCCTCTATTTTAGAGGACTTCGGTTTTTGGTTGCCGAAATGGCGCTTTTTTGGTTGCCGACTCAGCGCTTTCTTAGTTGCCGACTCAGCGCTTTCTTAGTTGCCGACTCAAAGTTGCCGAATCAGCGCTTTTGGTTGTCGACTCAGACTCGTTTTGGTTGCCGACTCAGCCCTTTTTTGGTTGCCGACTCATAGTTGCCGACTCAGACCTTTTGGTTGCCGACTCAGACCGCAACCGGGGACTTCATCCAATCCTAAACCAGTGTTCCAGCAAGGTAGTTTAGATGACTTTAGATCTACTTAATAGGGGGAAGGGGTTACTTGGAGGATCATCCCACGGATCGTACCTGCTTAAGGCGAATTTTTGTCTCCTAACTCCGGGTATCCAGGTATCCATAGGTATCCATAGGTATCCCATCTGTAAGTCGGTAAGGCCAGTTGCTAACCCCTGCTGAGAGGCTCTGATGGACTCTGTGCCCGACACACGGATACAGCGATTGGCCGGTCTCGCCTGGACACCCGAGCTTCGTGAATCTCTGGAATGCATAATGTGACAGATGTGACAGCGGCCTAAATCGGAAGGGATACAGAAATCAGAAGATACAGCCTGTAGTGGATGTGTTGGCATCTTCCAGTCTTTGTGCATCTTTGTGCATCTTTATTCGAGCCAATCTACCATGACCAATTGAAGGATTTTGGAAGGGCAGTGCAAGACGAAGAGCAATATACTTCAGCCGTTGGCTTTCAACAACTCCAGATTTTTAACTTTTAAAATCGAATGCCTCAGTGCTTGAGTCTCCAGAGCTGATGTGAGCTGCTTCTAGTGGAGAGGCAGCTTTCCACGAGTACACTCAAGTCCTATAAAGCGATATAAAGTGTCGATATGCTTGAACTCCGAGTCTCTAGCCTTTAAGATACGAACTCATGGTTCATCACATACAGTATTGCCACATATTACTACATTGACAAACCAGGGTTCATCCTGACTCATCGTTTCCGCATGATTCATCCTTACCTAAGGCCGAACACTTGGATCCTGTCTGGAGACCCAGCTGTGTCAGCTCTTCTCACCAGTTCCGGGCTTTATTTGGAATTCTCATTTTTTTTTGTGCCTTGTTGATCATGTTGCTGGCGGGAAAGATCTTAAGATGTCTGATACTAGTAGCTGAAAATGCAAATGCAATTGTCATTTCGGCTCAGGGCGCGTAGCATTTGCGCATTTTGGTCTGTGCTGTTCAAAATGTGTGAAGCAAACTGCCTTCAGCGGCAAACGTGGAAATGACATGTAAGGCTGTTGCGGTACTGACAGCTCGAGAACCTTCGCTGGGCATGCCAATAGTAACTCAATCGTAATTAAGTAAAATAGTAAAGTGCTCTACCTTCAAGCTCGCACTCAAAATCTCAAGTAGCTTTGCCTGAATCACAACCCAAAACCCATCATGCATACAATCTTTAAATTAAGCCTGTATGGATATCAGCTTACATCAGCTTCTGCACTTCCAGTGCCTTCACAGTTTTGCCGTGACCCTCCATAGTGAAAACTTCAATATGCCTCCGGAAAGGTGGCGACGCCACCCATCACTGCAGCTGCAGCTGCCTGGGAAGCCCAGAGGGAGGCAGCTTCGCGTTTGCTTAGGTTACCTTGAAACAAGATGAAAAGATGTAGGCACTGTAGGCACTGTAGGCATATTGGCTGCATAGCATAGACAGCAGAGACATCTTCATCTCCGAGGTGCGAGCCCTTCTGGGGGACAAAGAAGCAGCGCTGCGGCTCTTCAAGGATGCAGCACCCAGGGTTTCTCGCAGCTGTTTCGGAGTTTAGGCACCATTGTGAAGGGGAGATATGAGAAAATGCAATTGAATACCATTTTAGATACTTGGACAGCTTGAAAAACCACTTCCAATTGAAGATTTTTCAAGTTACATTGCACATTGATGCACATTGTACGCAGACGTAGAGCGTACCTTTGACGCTGTAGCCGATCAGCGACCTGCCAGATACCGTTGCCAGGACCTTTTTTCCAGATCGAAGAAGTTGCGATGGATGGTCACGTCCTTGGCTGTCGCTGGTGGCCTCGCGCTTGAGGAAGTATAAACCAACAAAGGGCATAGAAATCCACCAATCTCGCGCCACTACCAGCATTGAAAAGGCATGCGGCAAACTCCTCTACAGTCAATGACTCACCTTTGACTCACCTTTTGCTACTTCAACTGACTTCAACTGACTTCAACTGACTTCAACTGCCTCAACTGACTTCAACTGACTTCAACTCAGTGACTTGTTTCAGGTTGTGACTGAGGAGGTTCCCTCCGAGTTCCTTCGCGAGGCGCTGGAAATCCGACCAAGCCGACAGCTGTGACGCTTACGCGCTGCAGGTGGCCGGGCATCCTGCTGCTTCGGTGGCTTTGCGGCGTATGTTGGCTGGGCAACCTCCCCCCACGCGACGGCACTGGTTGGGAAGACGTGATGAGAAGCTTAGGATTGCCATTTCTTTCAGAGAGGAATGATGACTACATATGACTACTAGCAGCATAATAGATGATAGCTACTGATCGCTGCTCTTACTATTTATGAGAGAGTTGCCGCTCCGCCTCTGAAACCGGCTCAAGTGCCGCGAAGGGTGAACATCTCTTGACCACGGCACTCTCGTGCTGTCCCCATATTGCCATAGAGTTGCATGCAGGAACATGGTCAGGCCTTTGACATTCTACACACGCCCAAAACCTACACTGAAGCCAACCAGAGTAATGGGATTGCAGATTGCAGTGACCCTTGTAGACAAGTAGTGAACGAGCGACAATCAGCCATGGCCATCGGCTGCTTCAATCAGCATGGGAACCCATCTGCTTTCGCGTACACCAGGCCCGTGTAGGTGAACCCCACTACTGCCACATTGGCAATTTTGAGAAGCAAGAGGCTTTGTTCATTTTGTTTCAGGGCAATTGAGATATCATCAATCAGACTCTGAATGCCGGACAGTCAAGCACAGTCCGCCCTGTTCGGAGCGTTGTGATGTCCTTTATCCGCACATCAAACTGTGGTGTCAGGAACAATGATTAGTTCAAGATCTCTCAATCCGGAACCACCTATCGAAATAATAATTGAACAGCATCTTTTGGAATCAGTCGCAGTTTCATTGAGGGGATGTTGCACCTATCTGCTCAAGTGATAGAACTTGCGGAGCACAAGGCAGACAGACAATAGCATCCCTCATCGATTTCATAACTTGACACGCTTGCAACTGAGGCTGGAAGGATTATTTGAGCTGGCCAAGCCAGCTTTGGAAGCGGGAAGCTTGGGTCGGAGATACATTTGGGCCACGGTTTTGATTGGCGTTCCTCTCTTTTTGGTTCATGGCTGAGATATCAAGTTCAATAATGCCATTTTGAGTACACTGAGTAGACCGGCACAATGAGCCGTGGATAGTCGTGGTGACCAAAACAAGATCCGCTGAAGCCTAGGCTTTGACTCCGCGAAGCCTCAAAAGACAGCTGTATGGCCCTAAGGCCTCGTTTGGGCGACGGTGGGGCCATGGTGGAATGGAAAGGAAGGACTCTGGTGATGTCATCATTGTCTGGTTGCACTGGACAGAAGCACTGAGTGTCTTTTCAAGGTAGGCTACACTCTTCCTCATGCACATATCTCGCTCTGAAGATTAATGTGCAGGGCTACGATTGATTCAATTTCGCTAAATTAAACTAGATTGCAGGTGATTGCAGTATGTTTCTGAATTTGAATAAGGTTTGAAGTAGGGCCGTAGGGGAATCGTGTTCGTTTGGCGATGGGTCTGTATGTCCGTTTTGATTTTATACTTTCTCATCTCGTGATCAATAGGCAGTAGACTCCACTGTGGTGCCAGCAACAGTCGCAGCTTGGCTTACAGGGATGAGTTCGTTCGGGATTTTTGAGTGGTGCACTTTTTTGGTCGAGTAAAAGTCCAGCCGTACTTAGGAGGATGGTGATACTAGTGATATCATCTGGTATGTGTAGCCTTGACACTTGCCACTCAATACGCGCCATCTAGCGCACTCCGAATGGACCTTCACTTGGAATTTGCAGAGTGAAGAATCGAAGAATCCACATGTCGCCATGTTGCACACATCCAGCTTTATATAGCTCGAACTTTAATATACGTTGGATGATTTTGGTATTGTAATAACATGCAACAATGTACATCAACAGATCATCAACATAAATCTGATGAGTAAACTCCCCTTTGAGCTGGATCAAGCCACTGACCCAGCTCCAGCCCTCCCGAAGATTCGGGTCGCTGAGTCGCCGTTTGGAGGTAGAATGCGGTAGAAGATGTGCCATAGGGGCGAAGGTGACGTCTATCCCCTGCCACAAATCAGGCCAACAAAGTCTTACAGATCATGGGCAGTACTCACAATTTACGGAGAAAACTCAAGCAAAACCTCCCCAAATCTGCCTTCGCCCATCAGAAGGTCTGCCGTGCCAAGGGAGTGGGGCAACTCAAAGTGGCAGTGGCAAGTCAGGTAGATGTTGCATCGAGAGAGGTTCAGTGCTAATTTTTATACGACTACAGTGACTGCAGTCGCATCAGTTGCGGTTTAAGTATGTGTAAGTAACATGTCTAGGGAAGCTGAGAGGACCAGGAATAGATAACGAGCACGGAGGCATTCGGCTGAGGCGATGGAATGGATCAACTGGCAGAAACTTGTTGGGTTCAATTTTTGGTGGTGGCACTCGCATCCCCAAGGATGGTGTTCCTGCAGGCTTGCTTTGTCGAGCCTGGAGCTAAGCCAATCAAAAGCGGAAGGCAATGGGCACGGCATGGCACGGCTCTTCGTAGGTGTCAAGCTCCAAAAGGGTCGGACATGATTCACAGTCAAATCTGCATATACGAGATAGAAACGATCTCTGTACCTCTATCATGGTCTCCTCGATTTCAAGAAATATCCGAAGAAATGATTGCAACACTATGCATGGCTTTGTTTGGTCTGAGCGCATCTGAGCGCTGTGTTCTTTTGGTAGTGTCATGTAGTGTCTCTTTAAGGATTGCTCCAACCTTTGGTGTTCCGGTGCCGTTGGTGCTTTGATGACAACCACGTACTGTACTATGCAAGGAGGGACAGATGCATTGTATTGGATTGGGACTTCTAAATGCGGCCATAAGACTGGGCACTCCATCCAATACCTCAGGCTGAAATCAACATCCTGAGCGCTCTTTTCCAGCATAGCAAATCTCCTCATTGGGTTAAGTTCACACATGAGGTTACGAAATCGTGGCATGTCAGCAGAATCCTGCAACCTTGGTATACGACAGCAAAAGAAATGGGAGAATAAAGGCTTGTAAAGAGCGTTCCTTAGATAAGATGAGAAGAGATGAAGAGTCTTAGCCTCTTGCCTCTCAAAGCCTTCCATCATGAAAGTAGAGTTGAGCCATGTTGAGCCTCTTGAGCACTCTTTATTGGTCATTCCGACATTCCTGGTGAAGTTTTCCCCAGTTTTCCCCTCTGAGGTATCGGTACAGGGCGAGCTTCTGATGCTAGGATGCCACAGGAGATAGCCGCAGCCGGTTTGGGGGGATTGGCGTGTGCATTTGGTGATTATTTTGTCACGAAGCGGAGGATACACACGGTGCCACACTGTGTCACACAGAATTTCCGCATAGGGCAGCACAAGGTCAATGCCAGCTGACTTGGATGAAGTGAAACCTCGAGTTGAATGAGTAACATTGAGGAGTTGTGGCCAAAGAACACTTTAAGACAAATGCAGATTCGCCTCCATGACGGCACGATGGATCATGACGGTCAGCCCAGGGTCCAATTTATGGATTCTGTGCCTCGACGCCGTTTGGCTCAGCTTGGATCATCCCACGGAGTTGTGGCTTGAGATTTCCAGAGCCATGTGCCTTGGCCAGACATTTCGTTGAGGTATTCGTCTGGTGAATTAGCAGGCTGAAAAAAACATGAAGGGCGGTACCACAGACAAAAGATGACACAAGTATACAAAAGTAAAGAATGTAAAAGAGCAGACTATAGCAGACTCAAATGACAAAAAGATACAAAAAGCAAGTAACTTCGCAGGCCATAGCCTCCATTTTACTGCTGAGGCAGTCATCCATTCCATCCATTCGGAGCTCAACGGGCCAGGTAGGGTAGGGAGCCGACTGGAGATGGTGGAAGGTTGTTGGCGCCCTCTTAATGATGGGCCTTGATATCCAATATATATATATATATATCCCCCCCCTTTAACCCTGGAATATTTGGGGGGGGGTAAGGCAAGAAATTTCTGAGAAATATTTCAGAAAGGGACGCTCTCAGTCCCCACGTTTCTCAGTCCCCGCGTTTCTCAGTTCCCACGTTTCCACATGTCTGGACAGACGACGTGACAGATTACATATGAATCTTTGTTAGGAAAAATGTTACGTCTACGGAATTCATGCTTATGAATCTGTAGTGTCACTAACAAGCAGACTTGAGGAACACCTGACTCTGATTATATTTCTAATTCACAGGAAAGAAAGAGCCACACAGAAAACAAACGAATATATATATATATATTTTTTTAGGATGACCCCCCCCTTTACCTCTCCCAAGACGGCCTATAGAGCAAACCCAGATATATTTTTTCTTGTCGTGGAGCTTCTTACATTTGTGTTCTGTTCTTGTTCTTGTTTCTTGCTATTTTTCTTGTTTCTGTGGATATCTCATATGCTTACCTGATGCGTCCTGATAATTTGCTTTGAAGAGTGTTTGCAAACGCAACGGACAGGCGTATAAACTAACAAGGTAGACATACCATAGAAATCCCATAAGAACCCAGTGGAAATCATATAAGAATAACATATGAGACTGTAGCAGATAACATGGCCCAGAGAGCCACCTAGAGCCACCAAGATAGCCCATCTAGGGAGACACTGTCCTGTCTCCTATTCTGTTTGATTGGGCTCTGCCCCATAGTAAGCAGACTGGGATCCCCTCCATTGCTTCGATATCCCATGGCCTTGACAAGAAAACAAAAGGAGAACAGGTATAAAGGGAACACGAAGAATAAGATGATAAAAAATCTGGATGGCTCTCTGGGCTATCTTGCCTCAAGCAATGTCATCTGTCTCTAGGTGCCTCTCTGGGCTATTTTGTCTATTACAATGTTGTCTGTCTCCAGATAACTCTCTGGGCTATCATGTTTGCTGCACACTCGTCTGTACCTTGGAGGCTCTTTAAGCCATTGAGTCTTCAGCCTCATCCTTGTCCGTTACACGTGCATCTGTCTCTTGGCAACTCTCTAGGGTATCTTGTCTGCTAGAAAAGTCATTTGTCTCTAGTTGGCTCCCTGGGCCATCATGCATGCAATCATACTTGAATGTTCAACCAAATAAGGATCACGATCCATATTCTGCAAAAGGTCAAAAAAAATTAAATAACAATATCTATAAAACGCCAATAAATAGAATTATATTCACGATACTTCTAATCTGTAGTTCAGCTGCAACAAATTCCGGATCGCTTGTCACACTGCCAGCATCCACTCATGCTGTTTATTGATTCTGACTGTGCTTTCTCATGTGCAGTCTGGCTCTGCATATCGCTCGCTCTATAAACTTGTGTAAAAGATTCTTCGAAGCAATGGCCTCTGGACCACCTCCTATGCTTTCCGATACCCAGCGTTCCATGAAGAGGACAATGGCGCGAGATGGGATGGTGCGGAAATATGACGAGATCATTCTGCGCTATGCCAATGTTCAACCTTTCATCCCTCGCGTCGATGACATCGTGCCAAAGAACATCTGGGAACGACAAATGCAACGAGCCAGAGAGCTGTTACGTTCCATCCAAGTCTGTGACGAAGAAGGCCGTCGGCAAGATCTTCACCGCATCGTTCGTCGACTTTGCCCATTCGAGGTCGATGAGCATGCTCGTTTTCGTCCGATGTTACCTGATCCCGCTGATGACTGTGCAGATAGTGAATGGATCAATGCCAATCTTCTTTTCTTGCAATTAGTATGGACTTGATCGTCTCGGGCGATTGTTCCAGTGATGCCACATTTATGAACACGTCATGGAAAGACGTATCAGCATATGTCTCTCCGTGCTAGCGATTGGACTTGGATGGTCGGAAAAGAAATTACGTGCACTCTGTCTTGCGTTGCATGTTGTCTTCCAAACATTCTCGAAACTCTGCATTCATCATTGCATGTCAACATTGGCAGCCGCATTTTTGATTTGTGTTAGATGTTGTCTTTCGAGTGTTCTCGACTGTCAGCATTCATCTTTGCCTGTCAAGTATTGGTCCGCATATTACTTATGTGCGCATGAACTTCGACAGTCTCGTCGATCATGTTTGCGTTTCATATGTTTACTCTCCCGCAGCACGCCTGACCAGCTCACGAACTTCCTAAGTTTTGTCTTTTGTGCGTCCATCGTTGCTCATGTCTGAGTCAGTGGGGTTGACTCAAGAGATCGAGATGGCGATGGACGCCGACTATCCGGATGGAGCACATCTCCAAGCCTCATCGCCCGAAGTGCAACCGCCCGAAATCGATGCGCCTCCTGCGAAGCGTCTACGTGGTCGTGATCTGTTTCTCGGACGTATGTTTCCAGCTTTCCAGTATTCGGATTTCTCTAGCCATACAGTTTCGTATTTCATGTTGTTCATATGGCTGTGGCATACCGCTTCATAGACTTGAGTTGTCTCCTGCTTTTCTTTCAGGTTCCGTGCGTTTTCCGATGTGCAGCGCTCTGCCCATCTCGCTCCTCCTCCTCCTGATGTTCGACCTGAACAAGCCAAATCACTCTTGGATGTATGGAAGAACTATCGCACATGGGGTAGCAACAATTATCCAAATCTTCCTGTCCATGTTCGCACAATGATGGAGCTCATGAACTGCATCGCATCCATGAATGTTTCCAACTACCAAATGTCGACGAAGCAGAAGCTTCTTCTCATTATGCTTGTTGATGGTGAACACTGGCGTGCACATGATCGTCAAATGTTCTACTATGAGAATGGTGTGTGGAAGATGAAGCCGTCTCTCACCATCGAAGTCTGGGATCTATTTCTTGCTGTTGAAGGTTTGTTGTTGACCGTCTCGAAGCACTTCGAAGATCAAGAAGGAGATGCAAGACCAGCATGGAATTGGAATGCTATTCGGGATGTTGTCTCTGATACGATCCAAGGACATGTCCATGACGCTCTCCATTTCTTCGGGAATGTGGCCAAAGAAGCAAGTGACCATCTGCGGCAAGTCACATCCAACAAGGCATGGAAAGCACTTTGGCTTCGTCGATGTGCAGACATGCTAGCTTCATTCCGAGTGAATTGGGATTCGAACAAGGTCCAGTCACTCTCAAAGCTTTTTCTTCTTGAATGGGATACTCCATTGCCAAAGTCACAGGGTGTTTGCTTCAGAGACGTGTACTTGGATGCAGATTGGAAACCTGCAAGCAAAAGCCCGTCCAATGACTGCTACATGCATGTGGACTATGCCTTCTACATAGAAAACCTCTTGCAGGAGTATCCGAACATCAATCTCCAACAGCATCAAGAAGGATTACGTTTGTTCTTGGAGTCGCTCTACTTTCAGAACGAACATATCTTTCAAGTGAAACTTTGTTTTTTTACATGCCGCATTCAAAAAGGCTTGCACTTCAAAGATGATCTTCGAGATTGGCAAAGGCGGCGATGGCAAGGGGATGGAAGCTTATCTTGATCGTGCTGTATTAGGTGAAGATCAATCTGCAACTTTGGATTGTGGCGTGTTCTTGGATCGACAGGAGTTCCGCAAGTCTGCCGAGTTCGCATGGAACAAGGCGAATGTGCGTATCCAGGAAATGGATCAGCACGCAAGATTCGTTGCAGATCTTTGGAAAAGATTCATCGTCGATGAAGAAATAGATTGTCGTGTCAATTATGGATTTACATCCAAACGACGATTTGGGTCATCTATGAAAGTTCAGGAACTCAACTTTGAGAACATCCCGACCATCGAGGAGTGTCGAGATCGACTCCAGGCTTGTGAGCATCTCAAGCGTCGCATCGTTTGCTTTCGTATGGGGAAGGCTCGCTTCGTGCTTGACGACCATGCAGTGAACTATGAACACGGGGTTTTCCGTCTCATTCCGCAAGATGAGCTGGTCCCTTTCTTGACACATCCTGCAACGGCTTCATGTTTCTTTCGAGATTGGTGCTTGCCCTTCTTTCAGGAAAACTCTTTCGATGAATGTTTGAAAATGATCCTGGATCTTAGCCATGTACATGAGGACTTGGTCAACGACACCAATTGGTTGGCTTCTCGCTTGTCCGGCTGGAATGGCCCTCCTCCAGGCACAGACATTGACCTCCAGACAGAGAACGACGAATTGATCACGATCGTGCATCGGAAAACGCCCATGAAGACATTCATCAAGGAGTATCTCATTTCAAAGGTTGAAGATATTCCAGGAGCTGTGCAGTCTACCCGTGGTCGACGAACCAAGTTGCAGTTCTTTCTTTCTGCCTTGGACCACTCCACCATCAAACTCTTTCGTCAACATGATCAGCATGCTTTCGAGAAACTCTTGGTGGATTGGGCTTCTTTGGCTGCAGCTATGCCAAGACGATGCAATTGTTAGCTTATTCTGTGAATGCTGCTAATTTTTTTATTGCATACTTAATTTTTGGGCCAAGACTGATGTTGCTGCAAAACATGACATTTTGCAGCTCAAAAGGCTGATTTGATAGCTAGTGCTGTGTTTGCAGGCGTGCAAGCACATTTCTGAGCAAAGTTTTTTTGCCCAAACAAGTGTTTATGCGACTGGCCGATGCCTTTCCGGCAATCGAAGAACAACCCTAGCAGTTAACTGAGTTGTTCTTCGAGCGGTGTACAAATACATGTATACTGTGCACACAAAAAAAAGGGTAAATATAATAAATATAATAAATATAATCTATATTTATATATATATATATTGATACATATATACCTATATACCTATATACATATATACATATATACATATATATATATATATGTATGGGATCTTCAAACTCAAATTTCCCAAATCCCATCAGATGACATGCCTAATACGCTCCCCAACAGTATTTCCAAACAGGTGCTGTCACACACTTTGGTGTTCGGTCCAGATCAGTTTAGGTCAGTTGTGATACTTTCACGCATCGCCCCCGTTGGGGAATTGACAAAATCTATTTTCTGTTTGTTTGGGTATGACCCTGCATATCAAACACAAGGGGTAAATGACAATTTGTTTTTGCTTGCCATGTCAAACGATTCATAGGTTTTTTTTGGCGATGTTGGGAAACCAGTGCCATGCTCGGGTCCAATCAGAAGTTCCATCGGCCGCACCGCTGCGCAGACCCATCCTTGGCTCAGTGGTTTTGCGGCTATGGAGTCGCGTTTTGTAGCCCAACATGCGGCAAGGGTTGCAAAATTATGCACTGCCATGTACCAGTGCCTAGTTCAACCAGATGCTGGGGAATTCTTGGCGAGAACAGGGTCGTTGCTCCGAGAGCGACACTTGAGAACTAGAAGAAACAGGGTCGCATTCCAAAATCTCATTTTACAATGTCATGAAGGTGAAGATCAGGAATCATGCAGGTTTTGGACTCACAGTGTAGTGCGACATGCCATCTCCCGTGCCAATGCAAACTTTATTGAACATTTTGATCCTTCCGTTTTCTGATTTATAGGTTCAATGTTTTTTCAATAACATATATTCTGTTGGTTCGCGATTCCTCTACTTTCTAAGGTATGCTGTCTGAGTACAAGCTCTCAATCCCGCAGTTGCCCGGTTTTGACATGGATAAATGGGTTCAAGGTCAAGCCAACCTTATCCAGAATCTCTCCAAGAATGCACGTCGAAACCACAAAAACATAAAAAACAAGTCGGGCGGTTCCATGGGTGACGCTGTAGCAACTATGCCCTACAATGTTGAGGACAGGTTTTCCAACGATGCCAACTGATAGTTTTCTTTTTGCAATGTGTCAAGTTTCTTTCACCAACAGATCCATTACATCTTGTCGTGCGCATCGATCCCGCCAGGAGTCGTTGGCCGAGCTTCCACATGATTCGCAACCTCCTCCTGAAGAACCGATTGAAGATCCTTGGTTATGATTCGACTTGACATGATCCAGCCCCAATTGTTGGATTTAGTTGCCATGCTTCGTTGACAAATCGGCGGTATATGTGTAAAAAGAAATACCTGTTTATTTTTCCAAATGTGCATCACATATATCTACATATATGTACACACACACATATATATATATACACACATACATGCATGCATACATACATACATACATACATACATATATATATACACATATATCATCGATTGGGTTTGCTTGTGCGCATACAATCGCTAGAGATTCAGTCAGTTGCTCTCCCCTTGCCCCGAGGACGATGTGGGCATGCAGCGGATGAAATACCAGCATCAAGTTCCTGAGTTCCTGGACCTGTGAACCTTAAGATTCTTGACTTTGAGATATCTACAAAAACTCTGAAAAACTCTTTGAATCTATAATCTGTATTTGTATACATATATAGTCGTTTTTGACCAGGGCACCGTCTGACAACAATTTGGCAATTGCCCTGCACCAGCCACTCAGGCTGTCTCAGACCGAAGAACTTGGTGCAAGCAACCCAGCATCTTGATCCAGCATTAAGAAACCAAAAAACAACGTGTTGGTCCAATCTTGAACCTTGGACCTCGATCCAAATATTTCTGGAAATTTCCTTGTGCAATTGTAGGTCCCCCCAATTATGTGACCCTTGGTTTTTGACTGGGTTAGGATAGCCGGTTTTTTTTTGATCTTGACTTGGTTTACAAATCAACTGAGAACGTTCATTTGCACTTATATATACCATCGGATCAAAGTATTTGGAGATCTTCGCCCTTAAAAAAGTGTGGGATTCAATATTAATATAATTCAGCCACATGTAAGATTGTCACCAGTGATTCAAATAGCATAACCTTGCAAAAAAAAACGCACACTTAGTTCCACGATTCCCATGCGATATAGCCAAGGGTCGATCTAGCCAGCCGCAATGGTTCAATTCCCAGGAAAGCGATGCAAACGTGGACGCCAAGAAGCCTGAAGCCAGCCGAAGCAGTGCTGACCAGGACTTGGGTTGAACTCTGTTTGGCATGGTCCCACAACATGAAACACCATTCAAACATTTTTGGGTTACGAATGTAGGCAGCGCCAAGGGATTGAAACATTTTCTGGATGTCGTGTGGTAAAGATATATATATAATATTTCAAATCTCTGAATACCTTTATTTGTAAACCTCTTGGGTCTCGAAATCACCCTGCATAGGAGGCTTCCCGGCCCCCAGTGGAAGTGATTGAGATCCATGATCCGAAATGCTGGTCCCCTTCCTGGCTAGACTCACAGCCGATTGAGGAAACGCCCCCCTTTGTACCATCCCAGACATGTGACACCTAGTTGGATGATGAGGAGATGAAAGACGAGGGCAACACAGGGGTGGTGGACACCGACGACTGGGTGTGGTTACACGATGGTCAACGCTGGTGGGTCGGATGCCCACCAATGATGACCCGTGACGAAGCGATGTCGGCATGGGAACCTACCAATGGTGAGATTGAGGTTGCATCCCATGACGATGGTGCTGACAAGCCCAAGGTGAATGACAATGGCAATGAGACTGGTGAGAATGAATCCCATGACAATGGTACTGACAAACCCAAGGTGGATGACAATGTCGCCAACCAGACCAACAAGAATGGTGAGGCTGAACCCCGTGCCAAAGGTGCCGAGGAGAAGGACAAGACCAGCGCCGTCGACACCAAGGTTGAAGAATCAGTTGTGGAGAAAGAGAAGGCCACTGAAGAAGTAGATCCCAAGGATGTGGAAAAGACCCCGACCAAGAGATGTGGATCCCCTGCGACTCCTGGAGCACCTGAAAAGAAGTCCAAAAAACCAAAGAAAGGGGACACAGAGGCAGGGGACATTTCATGGACACCATTGACAAAAAGTGGATATGCTGACTTTGTGCATTCGTGTAACGGTTGTGGTCCTGAAGTGCACGCTTCCCCACTTCTACATCAAAAAGTTTCAGAAAAAACAAAAGAGCCACAGGTGATTTGGAGACCATGCACACAACCTGGGATAGCTGCGTTCAGTGAGTTCTTTGGGCAGGTGGAGCCTCACAACATGGCTTTGGGCGACTTGGTTGCCTATGTGCACAAGCTGAACGGTGATTGGGCAGCCATTCCAGCCACAACTCCTGCCTACGTTGTTGAGATCATCCAGTACATCTCCTACTTGAGGGGCCAGTGGGGGGTTGAGGAGGTGTCGGATGTAGATTACTGGATGCGCTTGAGGACCGGTTTTCAGAAAAACTATTGTGTGTCTATTTGGGGATCGACCTTACGACTATAGAAGCTCCCATATGTATATACCCACCTGTATGATCAGCGCTCTGTCAGGAATGAAAAAGAATGGACGGAAGAAAGTTGGGCTTGGTATGAGTCCATTTGCAAAGAGGTTGATAAGGCTGGAGGGGATGGTAAGGAAGATGATGAGGAAAACGTGAAAGGGGCTAGGAGCACTGCGCAACCAGTGCCTTATCTGGCTTAGAGTGACAGCGCAAACATTTGCAAACATTTTTGATGTGTATAATGATTTGCAACTCTTCCCAAGCCATACAATTTAGCTATATATATATACCAAGGACGGCTATACCATTGACTTGGACGACATTCCTGAATGCAGCCATATGCAACGGGATCTTATTGAAACGTGCTTGCTCAACCAGATCCACAAGCCGATCAACCCCCATTCTCAAAGGTTACTTGTTGCTTCCAAGAAACCCGCAGAACCGTTGCCAAAGGCACCCAGCAAGAAACCTGCACCGAAGCCAAAGACCACGAAGGCAAAAGAGAAAGCCAAGGCAAAGGCAAAAGCGGCCCCAAAGAATGAGCCGAGTGAGTACTCCAAGGCAAAACAGAAGTTCTTGGAAAGCCCAGAGAAACCGCAAAACATAGATTGGGGTGTCTTATTGGTGGTTGGCAATAGCTATGCAGCAGCACTCTTTGGTTTACAGTTTGGGTGAGCACAGCCTCCAAACAGCCATTTCAACAAGTGACCCTGGAAACCTTTTTTTGGAACCCCAAACCCAACGTTGGGTCACTTGGTAAAAAAGCTAGGTAAAGCACTTGGGGTAACTGGTGTCCATCTCAGGATCTCCGATTTCAACCGCAAGAAGCAGGAGGAGCTGCCCCTTGTCAAAAACATGGTGGTGCCATGAAGCCCCATGGACAATTTTAATTTCACTGGTTGCATCTTCCCAAAGAAAAGATACATTTACTCCCTTTGACAAAAAATGCGCCATAAAAGCTTGAAGGATTCCCTTCTAGTTAGCTCATACCGATCATGGTGTTACTTCGGTTCCAAGGTGGAAGCAAAGTGATGTCTTTAAGGAGCTCATTGAGAACATGGGCGAGGGTGAAGCCAAGAAGCGTAAGTTCATTTAGACTTACACGGGTCATGCGCAAGAAGCCTGATTGGTGATTAAGACTTCTCATCGTGCAACCCCAAAATGATTTGCAATTGGACAACAAGAAAAAATTGCATGCAGGCTTTTTGCGAGTCAACTTTGGGGGAATAGAGTCGCTTCGCCATGTCATGTTTGGCGAGGTGTAAAACTTGTGACTCGAACCCATTGTGATCCAGGGCGCCCGCAGGCATAGGTACCCGAGGCAGTTGGATTTACAGTAACAATATGTTTTCATTTTACTTGGTGGCACTGATGTGTTTCAACAGATAGATATGTATATGTGGCTCAACTGTCAAATTGCTTCTTCAGTCCCCGGGATGGCTTTGCTGGTGTTGTGACTTTTGGGGTTCTAATCCAAGCTGGGTATATAGACCAGCGCTTTGAGAGAAACCGTTTGGGGTCGAAAAAGATCATTGCCCTGCCTCTCCATGATCTGAACTGCGCAGTGGATAGTCTTGAAGGTCTCGTCCACCAATATATCGCCAAAAGTTCCTTGGATCAAACATCGATACGCGTGCTTCTCACAAACATGAGAAACAAGAAAGGTGTTGGATCTCAATGGCGTATATGTAAATATACCTAAATGTAGTTACTATATATGATAAGTGTATGTATATATAATATAGATATAAAAGTAAACACATATGTATATATTATATATCTGTATATTTATATATGTATTCAAGTATATATTTCTAGGCATCATTTTGAGTGACAGGCGTCAGTGTTTTGCGGGCTGCTTTACATTTTCCTGCTGTCCATTTCTTTCCTTCGGGTTTGCAGCAATGCGATATTCCCACATTGCAGTTCTTATTGCGTGCCTTTTGGCCAGTGCCTTGGTCGCACTTGTTTGCGAGTAAGCAGAGCTGCATGTGCAATCAGGATCACTGAGAGCACTTTGCTATGGATATGCAAATTTGTTGCCTTGCTCCCGGAGTGGTAGCAAAGGCTTTGGGGTTCCACGTGAAGAAGATGCTTTACATTTTCTTGAAATTTTCGGAGGCCAGTCAAACAATACTCCAATGCAAGCTGTTTCTTTGAATACATGTGTGCAAGGGGCGGTGGGCCTCCCAGGGTTTGTTTCAATTCTGGCAGAAATCAGCTTTCCTGGCAGGTGTTGGTATGCTCGACGCTGGCTGCAAATTTTTCCAGCTACGTTCCGTGGCAGTGGATGTCCCTTGTCTCAACACATCTTCTAGTCACAGATGCGTTTTCCAACCCATGTTGGCTCCAACATTTCTGTGTGCATCCCAATCCAGGCAGCCTATCACAAGAGGATGGATGTGCTGACCAATATGGGGCTGATGTGCCTGTTTGCATTCGCAGCTTGCTTTTCCAAGTGTTGTGATATTTGTTGACAGCACAAATCTCATTTGAGCTTATTTGGTATGCTTGCTGAGGCAAGGAGATTGGTACCGGGTGCTACAGCGTGGCTGGCGGTGCCATGTAGTTCGTGGGTATTCATGTGCCTCGTTTGCATTTTCCTGCCATAGTTTCATGCCGATATGGGTTCGGAAAAGCAGAACAGTATGAATGGGTTCCTGTAGCTTTACATGCATGTCGATATGTGGTCTGGGATCAGCTAGGTCCCGTGGGTCAACCCACAGGAGCTATTGGCGGGCGTCAGGCGTGGGCCTTCACCCACTCAGTCTTGACCAATTTCCTCAAGTTTCCGAACTGCTGTGTCATTTTAGAGATTGGCTTTTGGCTCCACCTGCAGGAAATGGGAACTTCCCTAGCGTGCAGGAAGGTAACAAATTGTGCCGGCGTATGTGTTACCTGTGTCTTGGCTGCGCCAATCCGGACGGCATAATTGTGGTGTATAGACCCTTTGTTCCATCTAAATTTCAATGCATGCGCAGGACACACACACATGCAGATTGGCTGGATATAGGTGGATGGATAAAAAGAAAGATAGATATGTATGTATGCAAGTGTGTCTGTTGTTATGAGTATGCACTATATACATAGAAAGAGAGAAAGAGAGAGAGAGAGAGATCTGTTTTATATTTATAGAGTCTATATATAGCCCAATTGTTTTCACAGCATCTAAGGCTGGTATACCTGACCCGAAAGGGTGTTACATTCGCCATTGAAAATCCAACAGCCAGCCTCCTCTTCCGATACAAGCCTCTCCGGGATACTTGGAGTCAAGTCAATCAGTATTTCTCTGACTTCTTTCTCTGACTTCTTTACAAAGCTGCCGATGTCGTCAATATGATTCTTTTCAGGGATGCCTGGTTTCATTTTTTTTGCACCAATCTAAGAAGCTGCTGAAGAAACTGAAATGCAAATCCTTCACGGTGTCTCTTGGAGCCTATGGTGCCCTTACGCCAAAGTATGCTGCTGGTCTTTATTGTGCATATCAATCTGAGGGTTGTTTTGTGCAAAGCATCACTGTTCACTTAAAATGTGTACTGGTGGCCCAGTTGCCATCATTCGTGGACTGCATCTGAGGTGCGAATCGTTGGAAATGCTCCTTGGTTGGGCAAGCTCCGAAAACAACTCACATCACAGAGGCGGCTCCAGCTGAAACGCGTCAAGAAGTTTTTGGGCATCAAGACCACGAAGGTTTACACATGCACGTCCACAGGACGTCAAAAATGTGCAGGGGTCCTAGGTTTCTTTTTCCCAAGCACATGATGCTGAATTCTCGACTGCATACACCAGCTGTTTCGATAATCTGAAAAGAACTTGAGGCCGGAGGGCCAGATCTAAAAGCCACGCAAGAATATCCTGGAAACTTGGGGCTCATGGTTCCTGGGATTGCAAAAACTTTTTCAATTCACCTGTATATGCTTGAATTCGTTTTGGCTGGATTCCCACACTGACTTGATCGCGGTCCCAAATTGCATCCATGGATTCGAGCGCCCAGGTTGGTCAGCTGATGCGAGACCATATGCGAAAGCATCCATGTCCCAAGGAGCCTTTGGCCGATGACGGGATGGAATTTTTTGACAGTGGGTCGGAATCTGATGATTCTGGCTTGGCTGACCTTATCGACCGCTGACTTCTGGTCGGATATTGGGCATGGTGGTAGAAAAATGCACATGGGTTTCTTTCACACACTGTGAATGAATTGAGTGAACATCTATTGAACATTTCAGCTGGCCCACTTAGATCGACTTGTGTGATCTGCGCAGCCCCACTTGCAGTTCAAGCATCATACAAGTCACAATTCTTGTTTTTTAATATATGATATGCAATTTTTCAAAACGTGTCGAAACGTGTCGAAACGTGCCATTGCAAACTTACTTAAATACAGGGACCGTGTCGAAACGTGTCGACGCGTGTCGGGGGCGGGGCGAAACCTACTACCATATGCAGGGCATGTTTAAGTGGGAAAGTTTGGTATATTTCACCCTGATCCATTGTAGGCTTAATTTGCCTGCCAATTCGTTCTGCCATGCCGTCGCTTGATTTGCCGCAAAAGCGCAAAATGGAATCACCATCCTCTCCGGCCCAATCCTCTGGTGATCCTTTTCAAGAAGTAGTTGAGACGATGCAGTCAAAAGGTAGGCTGCTTATTTTTGTTCCAGGTAATTGTGAGCACATCCATGGTGTGTCATTCATGACAACATCAACATGGAGCAGCGAACAGCTTGAATGTCCAGGTGCTGGAAAGTCAAAAGGTCTTGGGAAAGCGAAAGACGTGGGAAAGAACCCTGAAGAATCTCTTCGCTCCATTGCGGCCATGCAGGCCAACCAGTTCACCAAGGGCAAGGACAAGGGAAAACTTGTTAAGGGCGAGGATCCTACTGTGTTGAAGGGCAAGGGCATGGGCAAAGGACTGAGTGAGGATCCTACCTTGTTCAAGGGCAAGAGCAAGGGCAAATCAAAGGAGGCGAGTGAGGATATAGATACCTTGTTCAAGGGCAAGGGCAAGGGCAAATCAAAAGAGCCGAGTGAGGATCGAACCTTGTTCACGGGCAAGGGCAAATCAAAAGAGCCGAGTGAGGATCCTACTTTGTCCAAGGGCAAGGCGATGGGTAAGGGGACTGAGTCGGGTGGATCGCTCGAAACCCTACCAATGTTACCTACAACACCGAAAATGCTTCCGTCACCTGTGGATCACGGCAAAGGATCTCCAGCCCCACACAACAAGGGCAATGAGAAGGGATCTGCACTTTTGGATCAACCAGAAGGCAACAACAAAGGGAAGAAGGGTGAAACTTCGAAAGGAAAGATCATCGAGAAGGGCACCGTTAAGGGGGACGGCAAGAAGGGCTTTACCGCGATCAAAGGAAAGACTGCAGTGAAGGGCAAGGACAAGGACATGGGAAAGGGAGCAGAGAAGGGTGAAAGTACTCCAGCTACTCCACCTGTCACGCCAACAAGGAGGTTGGCCTTGCCAGGGACGCTTGCAAAAGCAAAGGGCTTGAATGCTATGGCCGGATCAACCACTCCCCAGTCAACTCCGTCAACCACCGATGAGGGCAAGGGCAAAGGAAAAGAAAAGGGTGGTGAAGATGGGAAAGGGAAAGCCAATGCTGCCGAAACAGTGGGTGAAGCTGTCGTAGATCAAGTATCACCAGGAGAGTGATTGGTGTCGCTGGGGGGTGTGGAAAAAAATAGCCGCACTGCTTGCGCTCAGTTATATAACATTCATTTTAAACAGTTTTTCTGTTGAACAAACCATGGTTGTTCCCAGGAGCTTCCAAAGAGCCGCTTGATCAGCATTAATATGGCCAACTCTTTGCATGTCCAAACATCATTGGTCAAATGTATTATTACAAAGAATCACAAAGGTCAAAGGTCAATTTGTTGGTCACTAACCTATAGGTATACCTTTGGGATTGCATTGCCACTTCAGCTCAGGCCAAGCAACTTGAACCGGGGTCTCTCCAGCGTCAGCATTGATCAGATACTTACCTCGGGTCAAAACGGCAAACGCATAAAGGCACTGACAGAGGAGCAGAAAGAGGCCATAAGGTCTCTTCAGACACCGCAAGATCTCCCGTACCCAGAGAGGAAGCGCCAGTTTGCTGCACTTGGTCGCCGGCTGGAGCGACCCTGTCCCCCAGGTGTGCTCCAGAAATGGGAAGCAGCCAAAACGGATGACGAAAAGCTTCTCATTCTAAACGATGATTTATGGGGCCATGATTTTGCTTTTTGTTGGCTACAACTGACACATTTGTTTCTCAAACCGCGCGCATCCATCTGAGGTTTGAATTCTTAAAGTGCTTTATGCTTGACTGCACACTTTCGAACGTGACTGTCGAGGCGTGGCACAAGGAGTCAGAAACTTAGACCCTTGGGTTTTCAACGTGCCATTTCTTGCCATATATATATATACATATTTAAGTGCAAGGTATTTTATATATATTTATATTATGCATATTTAAGTGTGTATGCATATACATATATAAACCCGCTTGGATGTCCTTTCATAGATCTGGTTATTATCTGAAGATCAGGTCTTCCAAAAGGAAGCGTGAGAACCAGTGGATGAAGAAGCCATTGGATGAGCTGGAAAAGATGTATGATCCCGAGTGGCTCCAGGCCAAGGTGGTTTCACAGCAGAAAGGGCAGCCACATCCCCAGGACTGTCCAGTTGTAAGATGCACCACTTAATCATTCCTGCTATTGCAACGCTGGCGTGATTGCATGGGGTGTCTCGCGTTGTGTGGGCAGCACGTCGCGTGTGCACATGGCATATTGCATGGCGTGCTGCGTGGCATGTAGCGTGGCGTGTTTTTCATCTTTCAATCATTCGACGATGTTTCATTCATTTCACAGTTGAACGGTGCTAGTTGTGGCATGTCAACTGTCGCATTTTTCCACAACAGTTGCTTTTTGAAATAGCACTTGGTAATATGCAGTGCATCCCGCTGAATGGTTTTGGCAGGATCCTACGAACCCCAAGAAGATGCTGTACAGTGTCTACATTGGGGGCCAGGACACCCATGCTGAGTCAGATGAAACTGGAATGCAGCTCAGTGCCAAAGCAAGGATTGCCCAAAACAAGGCAATCAGGTCTGGAATCGCTGCTGTTCTTACGCAAAAGGCCGCACCACAGTCATTCTCTTCGCTTCCCTCTGGTGATCTTGAGATCAAGAAAGAGGCGAAGGTGAAGGTCAAGAAAGAGAAGAAAGAACCGACTCCGGAAGAATTGAAGCAGAAGGAATTTCAAACTGACTGTTCCAAGTTTCTCAGCTGTCTAGATTCCATGCATCCAATAGTTTCAAGAAGCATTTTATGTGTCTGATTTTTTTCTGATGGTTTGTCTGCACGCATGGACCCCCATCTTAGGATTTCGGCGCTGTCCAACAAGGCACGCACTGTGGCAATGAAAATCAATTCCACGGGCATCCAGCACCAAGAGGCTATGCAGTCAGCACTTGAGTCGCAGTTCAATGAGCTGCAGAAAATTCTGCAAGAGTCAAAGCCCCAGTTATCTCTTTTATATTATGTGCATCTTTCTCTTGTTGATATCTCGATCAGCTACAAAATCGACTTGGTGAGATGAAGTGTCCATAAAATATCAAGTGAGCAAATTGGTCAATGGCCTCTCGTGTCCCGAGGATGAATTCTATGACGTTCAAAGGAGCAACTCTTGAAAAATGCTTGGAAAAACTGGCGACATATGAGGATGTCTTGAAGGCAAGTTACTCAAATCCATTTGCCGCCACATCCAGCCAGAAAATCGATACCAAAGATTCCTTGGCGTTGCAGGAATGTGACAAAAAGATCAAGGAAGGAGAGATCATTGTGCAGGGGCATGAACGGCGTAGAATGCTTAGATCACCTACTCCTAACAGTGAAATCTGGATTGATCTACACAACAAGATCCAGTAGCATCACGTCGTTTCTGCCAGGTCAGTCGATCGAGAAAAGGAAAGCTGAGGCGAAAGGCAAAGCAAAGTGCAAGGCTAAGTCAAAAGGAAAGAAGAAGAGTGTCAAAGAGGAGGAGCCAAAACAAGTTGAAAGTCATTTTGCGGCCTTGCTGGACAAGGACTATGGTGACGAGGACGCTGACGACGAGGATGTTGATGGATCCGCAATGGACGATGATGACATTGAAGACAACACAGAACCGTAAAGCTGTTGTGGGCACAGTTTCTCTTTTTGTAGCACTGAAATGTGCACTGTCGGGTCTGGTTTGGCAGTAACGCTAAAACAATGCGGTCTGTGACATTCTCCAAATCAATATGTTCACTTTGGTATCTTGTTTGGGGACTGACTGCCATGAGACCAGAACAATTTTGCTTTCACATTAATGCGGGATTTCGAGTCACTCAAGATTCGAAGGGCCAAGGCGCCAGGGTGGTGCGATCACCATCTTGCCGAGCCAGCTGAAAACAGTCAGAGCGTATACATAGATATGTTCCTTGGATTGCCGCGATTTCGCATGACCCCTTTCATGCTGCATGCATCCCTTGGAGCCTTCTCTGCATTATCAAGAACATTGGAGACAAAAAACGAAGTTGAAAAAACGATCCGCCATAGACTTAGATTGAAGTTTACCTTGTTTGAATCTGGAATTTCAAATCAAAAAAGCACGCATGTGCCAGCCCAACATATCAAATGCTTTCAGACAAACGGATTTATATTCATACAGACCATATGCATTTATATATATATATACGCATACATAGATATAGATATAGATATAGATATAGATATAGATATACACATAAATTGATATATAAGTTGAAACCGTAGTAATCGTAAGTTATGTCTATAGTCTCTACGTGCATGCATGAGCACAACTGCGCCGCCGTCTGATGCGTGGTCTCTCCAGTCGACCATCCACGGGTTGGTTAATGAGCTGTTCAATCTTTTGAGTACTGGCTGCGTTACTTGGCCATCTAAACTCGATCAGCAGTTTTACAAAAGCACTAGCATCTGAAAGAAGCATGTGTTGCTTGCATGCAAGGCTACGTTTGGTGCTGTGCAGTCGCTGGTTACCAGGCTTCAATATCTTCCACATTCTTTGGTGCCGAATCTTGCCTGCATTAAACCCCAAATTTACTCTTGAAAGAACAACCCAAGCAAAAAAATGATGGTGTGATTTGTGTAAACGTAGACCCCCAGGTTTTTGATTTAGAATACCTAGTAACTCGCGCGCATCGATGCATCAGTTTTTCTGTCTCACTCTTATGTATGCATATGTCTATATTTTGATAATGACACATGGATATATGTATATTATATATATATATATGTGTGTGTGTGTGCAAACCTATCTCTCTGAACATATATATATATATACAGTGAAATTTTGATTCTATCAAATCAAATGTGTTTTCCATGGGAAAACCTTGTCATCAATGCAGCACAGGACGCCAGTGCTTGACCTAGCCTCTCGCCTCAATGCATCGCAGAACGCTTGGGGAGCCACGAGAATCTTTGACCGATGGATAGGGCAGCAACCATGGAGCTGCTCGTCTCAAACCATAATGCAACAACATGCCAGTATAGTTTTTTTAAGTCACAGTCATCACCAGAAAAAATGTGAAGCTTAGGGCGGAAGCTTCCTGAGACTTTTGGGTTTCATGTTCAATCGGACCAGCCCTCAGACCTTCACTGCTTGAGTCAGACAAACAACAGCTACACAAGAAACAAATGGTCTTGTTTGCTTTACATGCCAGGACTGGCATGACTCCCATGGAAATCCGAAGTCTACCCTACAAGAGCTGCTCCTGCCGCATGAAATAGTTGCTACGTTTCTGTCTGTGGGGGAAACTTCCAGGATGGTTGGTGACACAGTGGCTCAGCAGAAAATAAAATTGATTTGCATTGCATGCGATGCATGCTTCCTGTTTCGATTTGAAGTCATTGACTGGTCTGAAAAACACATGGCAATCAAGGATTTGGCGCTATACTGGGAGAAGGAGAAAAACACACGCTGGTTTCAAAACCACCCTGTTCTATCCGAAACCCGGCTCAAGTTTGAATCCAATCCATCAGATTGAGTTTTTTGATTGCTGGCAACCTTGAACAAATCAGGACCCATGCTGCAACCTCTCGAGAACTATACCTGTGAGATTGTACGGAGATGGCGCCGAAAGCCAGCGACCTTTGTTTGCATTTTATTCTTATAATTTTTGGCCGACAGAAAAAAGGTCTCAACGGTTAAACTGTCGAAGCTAGCATAGCAAGTGAATCTTTTCATGCGCCATGGAATCTCAGGGAAACAGAAGTTTGAATTATTGCTGCTTCAATTTCCTCAATGCACATCGAGCAGCACGATCGACAACAGAATCATGCAACCAAGCTGCAACAATGTGGACGAAGTCGCATCTGACAACTCAAAGCCGTATCCAATGGATCGCCATTGCTGCAGCTGCAGTGGCCCCACTGAGGCTTTCAGTCATCAACACAAATTATAGCAAAGATGAAGCCCGGAAAAATTGTTTGGAAACTTTGGCATGGTCACTAAACTGCTTGAGTGCCTCAGCTGATAAACTTGGAGATTTGGAATTTGAACAATTTGCACATCAAACCTATGCTGTCATATGGTGATGCCAGGGTTTCTTCAACGCTGTCTGAATCACTTGACTTGACTTAGGTGCTGGAACCTTCCCAGACCGCGACCCTTGGGGAAACATCTTTCATGAGAAGTACTATCCAGCCAGGGCTGCATTGGCAGGCCGGCCTCTTTCTGGTGAAGGTTTCATTGGAATTTTGGAAGGAATCCAAGCGGATCAGGATTGGTTGAGATCGACTTTCGAGTTGTCGCGTACTGCTAACCGACAACTATGCTGTTACTATTGCGACTGTGTTCAATGGATTTCGACAAAACATCATCACATGTACAATGACCGCAACAACCTCTACACGATATTTGGCCCATGCGAAGCTTCAACAACGATTCTCATTTGGAATATGCTCGCACTTTGCAGGATTAATGCTTGTTTACACACCAACAGGTTCTTTCTCTTGAGTAAACAGTGACTGCATGAGAGCTGGAGCCAAGGATCGTGACAGCGGCTGAGTTCATTGGCTTGCATGGCTGCACACCTCTCTGCACTGTGTGTGGGTTCGACCCAGAACGAGCCTTTGTCTTTTTTAAAATAAGACTATATATTAGGAGGGTTGAATGGCACTTCCAAAGTTGTATCTTAAAATGTGGTGTCTCCCCCCCAAAAAAATCATACATGGCTAATTTGGCCACAGCTTAGGACTTTATCCAGACTACATGCATATAGTGCATTTGGCATGCGCAGTCGATGCTATATCTTCAATCCTTTTGGATTTGGTGGAAGCACCCAACCTCGACATTGCTGGTGGCACCAGGGACCAAAAACTCGAAACACTGTGGCACAACTACCGGAGTTGGGCAGAGTCAGCTGGAAGCTAGCATTCAATGTTGGTTTTCTTTGGCTGTGGGTTTTGTGTTTTACGAAGGTTTGTTTGTTTATAGTTTCCAGGGATCGAAGGTATGATATTTGGTTTATCACCTCTATATCGCCCACACCTAAGGAGTTCCTGACCGGGCTTCCAAACGCATGTTCCACACCTCTGTTCTGAGACCAAAAGGAGGGGCCAAGTTTTGCGAGATCAGCCAGAAGATCCTTTCAGCAACTGCTTGCCGTTACATGATCTTCTGGGTCAACGCATTACTGCAGCAAGTCAACACAGCCGACCTGGCAGGACAGCATCTTGGCATGAACATTTTTAGCCATGCGCGTTTTGGCATGAACATTTTTCCGTGGCAAATAAATGGGAGTTCAATCCCAAATTGAAGACAATCTCCAATTTTGAGAGCCCCACAGCTAGATCGCTCAGGTGGCGGGCTGGGTGCATTGGTGGGCTCGCGACAATGGAGTCGGTCATGCTCAACAACGGCCGCTGGTTGGAGCCCGAGGCTGAAAAGGAGTTCAAGTGTGGATACCTCATGTTTCGGGCCTGCTTCAACCACCTTGCAGACAGAGCACTTGCCCAACAGGAAGTCAAATACCACCATCGACCCAAGTTGCACCAACTTGGTCATCTTGTGTACCACTTCTTGCCACGGAACCCAAGATACTTTGCCAATTATGCTGATGAGGATGCGGTGGCCCGGTCAAAACGACTGGCTGCAGTTGCGCACCCGGTGCATACAAGCAGATTAACTTTGCAGAGGTATATCATACAGGTATGCCTTCGATTTGCAGGTGGCATGTGAAAAAAGACTTCACCGGGAGAGCCGGGAGAGCCAGGGTGATCGTAAAACTCGTGGATGTTTGCAACGCACAACCCGTTTCCAAACATGTTGTTTTTGTTTTGGAAGTTTGGTAACAAGGAAGTTTCTCTTCTAAATTGGCTCAAGTTCAAGTGGCGCTGCTCAAGCTTGCAAGAGTTCAGTGGCAACAAGTATTTTGCACACTCCTTGTGCAAAACCAGTGGCTGAAAACCGTTTCTTTATTCAAAATGCTTTGGCTTTCAAAGCTTTTGATCTGCTGATGAATGTTTTTATGATCAAACTTGCGCAGTTCAGACTGCAGAAGTATGGGTCAATGGTTTTTGGTGTCATGCCAAAAATGATGATTTTGACCATTGCTATCTTAATTTTTTGTTGCTGCTTAATTAGGCAGCGAACCTCTCGTCTTGGTGGATGCTCATGGTGGTGCGCTTGCTTTCGGTCAGTGGAAAGATTGGGGCTGCACCTTTGATCTGCGGCATCTGCAGCAAGAATGGGAGTCAAATCTCTTTGTGGACTTGCAAAATGAATGTCAAGGAAATGTCACTCATCACGGAAGTCTCTCATCTCAAATCCGGCCGACTGTAGCAACATTGCAGGAAACAGTGGACTTGGAGGCTTTGCAAGCCTACTTGGAAAGTGGCTCAGACAGAAGGACTTCGCAGCTTCGGGCCTATGTTGATCGTCATGCTTCTGAAGGAGTTCGCGTGGGGCGCTTTTCTACTATCTCTGTCGAGTACTACAAGGCCCCCAATTATGGTCGTTTACTTGCTCGTGGCCCTGCTGCACAAAAACTCACTCGAGAAGCTCGTGGAAAAGCCTTCCCCCATGCCATTGAGATTGATGCAGCTTGTTGCCATCCTCGTCTTCTCTTGCGAAAACTTCGAGATATGGGATTGGACGAGGCAGGTAGTTTCCAGATGCTTCGTCTCTTCTGTGAGAACTACAAGTCATGGCGGTCAGTTTTGGCTCAGTATCTTTGCGTTGATGTCCAGGAGGCAAAAAAGGAACTTATCCGCATCTTCTACGGTGGCAACCCGCGTTTCGATATTCCATGGCTCCGCAAGCTTGGGGAAGAAGTTCAGGCAGCTGCTCATCTGATTCTACAAGATCACAGACATACTCATCTTTCTGATTTGTACAATGATCGCAGACATCCTGAATTCAGTCGGCTTTGTTCTTTGCTATCATTCGATGAAGCTGACCTATTGGACACCATTCGGACCCATGCGCATGTGAAAATGGAGGTTGCTCTCTTTGACGGAGGCATTGTGTCGTGCACATCTGTGCAAGATCTCTTTTGGTTGCATCGTGCTTGCGCAGAAACTTCCCACAACATCATCCCCGTCGAGATCAAAAGTGAGCCGCAAAGTATGAAGACTTTCTTGCATATGTTGGTGCGCAAGAACATCGTGAACATGATGGAAGTCGAAATTCCTTCCACTCCGGCAAACTGTTTGCTCTTTGCTGTTCAAGGTGTTGCACCTCATGTTGATCTCAGTAGTTTGCGCCAAGTTTTGCAAGACAAGCCAGAGTCCTCGCTTTCCGCTCATCAATTCAATGGAGCTTTGGCAGATGCAGACTCTGCAGCCGACACTGCTTGGCAATTGCATTGCATCTCCAAGGATGAGTTGCTCTCCGTTGTCCCAGCGCACCCGATCCTTTGTCATGAACGTTCTGGAGAATGTCAAGGACACTGGTGGTCCTTTGTGATGATTGAGGATGAGGCAAGGCTATTTGATTCTGAGATTCCTTCTTTCGAAGTGACTGCTCGATGGGAAACCTTTGCATCTGCTTTGGAAAAATCTGATGCATTGACTTTCTTCGAACTGAAACAGATGCACTTGAAGACGGAAATGTCGATGTCAGAGGCATATCACTTGCAAGGTCGTGGCCGTGCGGATGGATCCTCCACAGTGAAGTCCGTGCGAACACCCCTCAAGAATTGTGCTCTGTGTGGATCTTGTCTATATCCCAAGCGCAAACAGTTCTCTACGGCAACAGTTTATAGACTCGAAGGTCCCGAGACTGTCCTGCACCAGCCTATGCGATGTGGACAGAAGTCATGCCAAGCCTCCCACTACTACAACTTCGTGTGGAGCAACGGCATCAAGACCAATTCGCTCGATCCCAACCAGGCCGAGTATATCTTCGTGACCGCCAACACCGGGTTCCACGTCTCCTTCCTTGCTTATCACGATGCCCTGCAATTCAGAGGCTACTTGAGCAATCACGCCATCGCCTGGTCCCAAACGAACGCATTATGGGCAGATGACCATGCACATGCTCGTTTTCACAAGGACTATGCATTGGCTCGTCTCTTGGTATGGATGAAAAAAATTGCTTCAATCTATTAACCAGTCTGATGCAGTACATATATATATATATATTTAATTTTCGTATATGTATGTAAGAGAATATTCATATATATATATATCATTATTGTTTTCTGTTGAGCAATTACTTAATACTATTGGTAGCCCTATGTGTATATTATCAGTTTCTCCACTGTGTTTGGAACGAGTCTGTCATGATGAAACAATCAATATGTAGGAATATATATGCATTGTTCTGCAGCATTACAAACAAGGTCTTCTCTGGAATGTCATGAGCGAACTGTCGGTCATGTGGAAATCCACTATGCCAAGCACTTCCATTCAGAAACTTCGCACAATTCGCGTAGATGATCCTGTGCATGAAGGGCATCTTCGGGACTTCCACCGATGGTGGCAAACCATCGAAACTCCCCATCGCATGTCGCAGTCTGTCAAAGAGATCGCTGTCGATGGCCACGAGAAGATCGCCACAAAGTGCTATCATGAAGCACCAGCTCGCGGTGGTCGTCCTCGGAAGGATGGCCATGTCAAATTGTTCTACAACGGCTGGTTCATGGCGACACACCCTGGGACCGGAGTCATCCTAGGCCTTTTTGAGATGAAAGATCCAGAGAATTCGGATGTTGCGCTCAATCTTGTGCAAAATTTGCTACCGCATTATCCCAAAGTGGATGCAGTACTCTACGATCGAGCCTGTAGCATCTTCAAGAAGGCTAAGAACACACAGGATTTGAAGCCTGTCAAGTTCTGGTGTGTAGACAAATTCCACGCAAAGGGACATTGCAACAAATGTAAATGTTCCCCGTCTGTGGTGCCAGCAATCGATAAGCGACTGAAAAGAGTCAACACATCGATTTCTGAACAGGTGTTTTCGTGGTTCCGTGGGTACAGCTCCACATTCAACTCCATGAACGCGAAACACCAAAGATTCTATGTGTTGGCTTACTCGCGTCGACACAATCATTTGCAAAAATTAGATGACATGCAGCACCTCAATCCTTGGTCTGCCCGTAAGTCCACTTTGAAGCGATCCGGCGTGCTGCAGAAGCCAGCCAGCCGCAAATATAAGTGTAGGGTCAAGAAGCAAGCCGTCTTGAAGAGACCCGCACAGAAATGATTTGATGATGTGGACTAGAAGATATTTCCAACATCTTCCCAAACCCAAACTCTTCCGCCATCATTTTGCAATTCCGTCATTCGTTGGTGCAATGCATCAAATCAAAGGTGCCAGAGCGGTTCCGCTTCAAAATCTCTCACAGCTGTCTCGCTCGTCGGACAAAAAAGAGAAGATGCACGCACTGAATCGTTACTGCTTGCTCATGAAATCTTCCACGTCTCAATGCCATAATCAGCAATAGATTGCAACACGCCATACAAGAAATTGTCCATGTGAATACACATATTGTTTAAATATGTATAACCTAGAACTGCTAAGACGCAACCCCTTGTAACATCCAAATAATGGATTTCCATAAATCAGAGAAGCAAAATGAAGCACCGGAAAAAAACATAGATTGACATTAACGTTTCGGAGTCTGGGTACGAAATTTCTTCTTTCCATTTGGTACTTTCTGAACCTTCATGCCTTGGTCCTCTTTTTCTTGGCCTTTGTTTCATCAGGTGGCTTGCAGCTGGTGTTCAGCTCATCTTTCTCTTCGTGATCTTCCTTTCAAGACTCCTGCAACCATATCATATTTGATTCTCTAAGGCACTGTCATATCTCCACTTCTATCGCACTGGCCTCCACTCTATCGACTAGCATTCTCTATATTGCTCTGCCATCCCATTGCAGTGACATACCATTGGCTTTGAGATCCCTTTCCTTTGACACTCCTTTGCTTTGGCATCCCCAATATGTAGCATAGATTTTGTTTCGTCATTATTTGAATTCAAATGCGATTTAGGGTATGTGCCGCAGTATATAATTTTAATAAAAATGTTCATATTATGTCTTAACTTGATGAACTTAGAATAAACTTTGTCATATCTAGAACCATACTTAATCAGTAAGAATTTATTTGAAGAAATAAAATAAATGCATTAAAAATAACAAAAAACAGCTAAAAATGACGTAAAAACTGGGGACCCACAACGTCCCGCACTCAAATATTTCACCTGACTACGTGAAATATACCCCCCCCCCACGTATTTTTTTGGGCTTCTAAAAGACGTGGGGGGGGGGGTTCCTCCGGACGCTGTTCCTTTTTGGACCTTTTTAGTCCTCACGCGGGTAGGGCCCATGCGCAAACACTGACAACTAGGTAAATGGTAACTGCCGGTTTCCAAGAAAGTAAATAAGAGAGTGAACTTGCCAAACAGCCTTCAGAACATGACGTTCAGCCTTGAATTCAACCACGCCCAAAGCCATTATAGACCAGATTTTTTTAGCTGAAATATTTCACTTTAGGGAGGTGAAATATTTCTAGGTGTGTGGGGGGGGGAGACCCCCCCCTAAAGTGAAATATTTCAGTTTTTACCCCCCTCCCACCCCCCCCTTAAAGGGGGGGGGATATATATATATATATATATGTATAATATTTGATGAGACATGATGATGGATTATAATATGTTATAATATGTTATAATATGTTATAATATGCTGCAACTAGCTTTGTTCCCCATCTGCCAGGCGAGGGTCTCTAGATTTTATCTCAACTTCCCGCTCTTCCTCATCCTTCGTCCTTCTCCCCGCCAAGTCGCGAAAATCATAAGCCAACGTGCCAGCTTCCTCGCCAGCACATCACTGCCAGCTTCCTCGCCTATCCCAGACAAAATGTCAGAACGTGTCAGAATATAGGTCACATAGAATGCAAGATAAAATGTCGGGGTTTGCTGATTGGAGTTGATTGGGATCGTGGGAACGAACTGACCAGCATGGTAGTACATCTATGGACCACCAGTCGGGGTTCAAGGCAGTTCAGATTCAGTATGGATTGCCTTGAGGTTGAAGACAGAGGGTCTGATAGTCGTTGGGACCCACATGAATTTTTCTGCCAGTAAATTGAATTGCACTGTGAACATCTGCTGGTTGTTTAGCGCAGCAAAATGTTGGTCTCTTGGTCTTGGCCTCTCGTCTTTTGGATATTTATATGTGCATCAGGTTTTGGAAGGCTTGGGTTTGCACTGATGATTTCTAATCACCATGTTATTTTGGCTCAAGTACCTTGATCCAAAATAGCATCTGTTTGCTTTTTGGGTCTAGGTTGGCTCGTGGGATACATGTCAGGCTGGAGTGAACAGCTACCCAAAGCAAATCTTGCGAGCTAGCAGGTTGAACGACCTTACAGCTTGGAGGGAAAATATACAGCTGTCCATTAGAGTAGCCTCTCGGGTGAAGAGAAATGAAACATCCTTTATCTCGGAGCACGGTATTTCAACGTTTTTCGCATACCTGGGTGACTCAGGGACTATGTGGCCAAAGATTGTAGAGGCAGCACTTGAACCACCAAAAATGAACAGATCGTGCACGCAGGTGATTAGCCCATGGCCCTATCAGAGCCTCTCCGGGCAAGTTGCTTGGCAGAGCCTATGATGTGTTTGCAGACCGATTGCTGCTGTTCAACAGAGAAAGTAATGTTTACATAGATCTACACAATAGATGTACAGACCATCCGCTATAAGTTAGGATTCTGTCTGGTTCATGCTGTTTACACACACACACAGGCACACACACACACAATGTTGGTTTTACGGCATGGCTAAATCCGGTGAAATCCCATAGAAAGAAGATTCAGCTTGAAAGAACCTGTTCAGTCGTTAGAATTTACCATCTTGGGCGAGCTGACCAAGGCTGGTGTCCAGCCAGTGGCTTCTCGTCAGGTACTGGAGTAGCGAAGGAGGGCACGGGAGAACATAAATTATATTGTAAAGAATATAGTATAATTGCATAGTACTACAGTAAATCTACGTTAGTATTGCATACAATTATGACGCACACATATATCATATATAATATATGAATGTATTGAATGTATTTGTATATGTATATCCACATATACGTAAATGTATAGCACAAAAGGGTTTTGTTCAAATTGTACTTACTTATTCTGCTGATTGGGTTAAAAAAACTCTAAAGCTTTCAGCTAACCTTGGAGGTTGCTCTTCATTTGATCAGGTCAGTGGGGTGATGCAGGCCATGGGGCTGATGGTGATCCTTTGGATACTGGGGGGTCTTCTGCTTCCGGGTTGACTTGTAGGAAAAAAGGTACGCCACAAGAGACCAGGAACAAGAGAAGATCTTGAAACTTGCACCAAATACGGAGATTACACAGAGATCCGAGTCTGGGGATGTCTGGGGTGTCTTTAACCAGGCGGAAGTCGTGCTCTTGCCATTTTGCGACTGTGCATGCCCAACGTCCACAGAATCACCTGCAATAATTTGAAAAAAACTGAAACATTCTGAACATATCTGCTATCTGCAGAATCTGCACTCCGACGTCAGGGAGGAACTCCAGTCTTCACACCGCTGGCGACTCCGTTGCAAACGCCACTGACCACCCCAACAACGCGTCTGCAGCCGGCGGCAGGAGTGACACTTGTCCAGGCAGAGCGGTTGGGGTTTCCAGAGAGTTTCGTCAGACCAGAAAAGGCACCACCACATCAAATATCAATTGGAAGTTTTGGAGAGTTGTGGAGAATTTTGAAGAATTTCGGACTGGACCGGGAGTTGTCATCTTCATGCACGTGGCACTGTCGATCTTTGTTGTCCCTACGTTCGGATGCCTAAATCTTGAGCACTGAGTGGCGTGGCGACCGCTGCTGCTCTGCAGGCGTTGGGGACGACTCAAACGGGTGCTGCGGTGCCATCAGCAACGTATGTGCAGGCAGGAGGTCTTACTGTACCAACAGGGAGGAATCAGGGGATGAATTTGCAGTAATGAGATCAAGCCGCCGCCATAAGAGATCTCGTCTCCTGGTCCACCACTTTTTGAGACACTCTGCAATGAATCTTACTGTACATGTATCCATCCATCCATCCATCCATCCATCCATCCATCCATCCATCCATCCATCCATCCATCCATCCATCCATCCATCCATGCATCCACTCATCCACATACATGCATTGCATTGCATTGCATTGCATTGCATTGCATTGCATTACATTGCATTACATTACATTACATTACATACCTACTACTTACTTATTTCCTTACTCACTCACTTGCTTACCTACTTTCTTACTTTCTTACTTTCTTACTTTCTTACTTACCTACTTTCTTACTTTCTTACTTACTTGTTTACTTACTTACTTACTTACTTACTTAACTTACATTGAATCTTAGGATACTGCAATAGATGTATGATCGCGTGTTGCAATAGTGTTGACTTTGGTTTTCCCGCCATTTGCAGCTACCTTTATTGTCAGTTTCACGTTCTCGATTCGCTGGATCTGGAGGCTCCTTCTGTGACAGCACCTGCGGCACCACAGGCTGTGGGGGTGGAGTCCCAGGTTCCAGACATTTCTGAGATTTTAGTGGCATCGGAAGAACGTAGGACACATAGAACACATAGAAGAATCGTTGAGCATATTTAGTTCCGCAATTTTATCGTTTGATTTCTGTCAGCCGCAAGTCAGACTTAGTTGAAAAGACTGAAACCCAACAGGGTAGTTTACGCTTAACCATATCTCCCAACAGCTACTCTGCAGCTACTCAGACTGGCGCGGTGCTGGGAGTTGTCAGCAGTGACATTCATTCCAAACACTTGTCCTGACAATCTCAAAGTCAGGTGCGCACAGCTGCAGACGGCTCCCTTCCTCCCAGCGACGCCATGAAAAGGTTGCGCGAAGGCTGTTCCGAGTTCCAAGATGTTCTGTTGCGGGAAGGGGTCCCCAGGGTGTGGATCAGGGCCACCGCAAGAATAACATCATTCATCATTCCTGTTGACCCAAGGAATTGCGATTGTGAGTTTTCGCGTTAAATCGCAAACGACATTAGACCAATAGCATGCTCACCATCAAGTATTGTCAGGCAGGAAATTCTTCCGAGCATTGGTTCGGATCAGTTAGGACATGAATCAGCCCGGTACGCTTCTCAGTGGGAAAACCTGCTCACTCCCGTGGCAGGCAATGCGCGGTTCGTGCGAGGCACACCCCTTGCCACCAGGAGACTGGGCATGGATCATGGGAAGATCAGGAAACCAGGAAAGTTACCATTCCGACAGCTGAAGTATGTTGCAGATCTCACGGATGTTGATGGTTTGTCTCCATTCTCATTGCCTCAAAGAGAAAGGGAAGCAGATGCTCATGTGATCTCATTTGTGTGGTTAGTCGATCGAGGGTATACAGATATCAATCAGATATCCAGATACAAACACTCCAACAAATGCCACATATGCCACGATTGCAAATGGGACACAGACACCCGGCGCTGATCGAATGGGAATGTGATGCAGGACCAACCTTAGCATGCGCACCAGACTTGTGGAGGAGGGTCAGGCGTCCGGATTGAACCGAATTTGACAATAAATGACATGGCACTATGATGTGTTCTGTCATGGTGTCATACAGGTTGATTATAGGCCCATGTCAAACCATTACTCACATAATGACATCATCTTACATACTTTTTTTTTGTACATAGAATATGATGATGCAACATTCAACTCAACGCTTATATATAAGCAGGCAAAGTAACTTTACACTACAATCATATACAGATCATACGCAGCTAACCATGGCATACGGCAACCGAGAGCGAACATGCCTTGGGTCGTGGCCTTTAGCTTGACCCTCTGAATGACCAGAGCTGTGCATTCCACTATGGTGTCCCACACATTGAGCCCATTGTAGAGGTATCTTGGCCAGTAGTATTCAAAATTATTGTGCAAAACTCGAACACGGCATACTGCGGGGGTGTGCCAAAGATCCATCAAAATCACCTTATCCCAGCAGGTTCAACAGGTCCAGCAGGTCCAACGGGTCCCAACACTGCTGGACCCGTGTGTTGGGGTCGCACAGGCGCCTTTTGCCGCAATCCTGGGTTGTGCGGACTCGCGAGCACCGCTGGAAAAAGTCTTTGATGCCTTGTGCCTTGGCTTCGACACAGTCCCCTGGTAACTGCATGGCTAGCTCAGCCACCTACAGCTGTGGTTATGTAAATGTAAACAAAACATAGTCAGGCATAATATGCAACAAGCATACATACACTATCATACAGTATTACAGCATAAGTTGATATATGTAAATTAATCTAAATGATGTGAAGGCACAGACATGCCATGGTTTTCTTCCCTCTTCCCAGTTCTTCCGATCACAGATCCCTCCATTTGAATCACAGAGACATGACTCAAAGGCCTGGCGACATCTTCGTGCTGCGAAATGCTGGCAACACCTGCACCCACGCTGAAGGCTCACATGCATGACATACATGAGATCAAACAGTGAGACATAGAGCATCGTAGAGCTAAGGGCTGCAACCCCCATTATGCAATTTTCAGCACTTTTCTGCAGTTGAACCGGACTTACAGAGTGGGTAAAATAGGATTTTTACAGATTTTTCAGGCGCCTCCACGGTTCATTAAGGGTTGTACAAGCTCTTTGTGACCTGGCAAGAACGGCATTGAACTTTGCACATGTTGTTTGTAGAAGCCATTTTTTTAAAAACATTCCTGAGAGATTCCTGAGATGTATGCGATGTCATCGCAAGTGGAAACACTTCCGTTCCAGTGTTTCCCCGGCCACGCCCAAAGCCATCCAAATCCTTGGCCAACTATGCTAACCCCAGCCATTGTGGTCAGCCTTTACCAGGTAGCATGGTTGGAAGCCTGGAGTTTGCCACTGGGAAGTTAGGAGTCTTGGCTTAGGATGCTTAGGCCTTCAGCCTGACCTGAGAGCGATGTTGGATGAGTAGGGGACGTTGCCTAGCCTGGAAGATCCTGAAAGTCCTGGTTTTGGTGAAGAATTGCACTTTCAAAAATTAAAAAGTAGCAATTGCGCTGATCAACTGTGATGAGGATCTCGTTTGATCCTGGTGCTGGGCCACACCAGTTGCGGAGCCATCAACGGTGCGACCCAGGTGCTGGAGACAGGTTGCTTTTTGGAGGTCGTTTTTCATTTGTATCCGACAAACCCAGCTACAAAACGTGGTCTCAAAAAAATATTTTACACCAGCAACGGGCACCTTGAAAGCACCTTGCGGCACCGGTGTGCAACCGCACGGCTGCGGCTCCAGGCCTACTTGTCCAAGAAGGACGGTGATACTTCCGTGGGCTCGGCTTTGGAGGGTTTGCTGCGCGACCTGATGGAAGTTGCCGAGACTTGGAAAGAGACTAGCGAGACTCATAGACTCATAGACTCACATGGCCTCATGGTGATATTCATGGTGAGATTATCCAAGATTATGATGCTTCTGGAGACTGAGTTCCATGAGATTCTATGAGAGTCAGGGCCAGATGTTCCGATTCCGCGCCTTGCTTGCTCAGTCACTTGCATTTCATGGCTTTCAGTTGAATGTGGGTATGCAAAGAAGTTACACTAATGGTGTTGTCGCTAAGGGACTGCCTGCACACCCTGACTCACTGTATGTATAGAATTGTCTATGTACTTACTGTACACACACACACACATATATATATATATAGTGATGCTATGTGCTTCAAACCCGTGTATGTACCTTTCTGCACTTTATCTCTGAACTCAAACTCGCCTAGCAAAGAGAAAAACGAGTGCGACGACATATCAATACAGTATGATATAGTACAAGCAAGATGACATGCAATGATGATGGTGATGATGGCGATGATGGTGATGATGGTGATGATGGTGATGATGGCGATCATGATTATGCTGCTGCTGCTGCTGATGATGATGATGGTGATGATGATGATGATGCTGCTGATGATGATGATGCTGCTGATGATGATGATGATGACGACGGCAACGATGCTGATTATGCTGGTGATGTTGACATAAGTGATGACAACGACAATGAGTATCAGGATCATGATTGCAAATACAACGAGGAGGATGGAATACAATGGAATACATTCTTAAAGCTGAGCATCCAGCAGATGATTGCATCCCAATAACATGAGCAGCTTTGGCCTAAGGAAAGTGCAGCGAGCGATGATGGCACCACTGATTTCGACACATTGTCAAAGCGCGCTGTGAAGACAAACGTGGCTCAGCTTCAAGTCTTGGCAGTGGTAAATTGAAAACCATTGAAAAACCATGTGGGTTGGGGATTGCCTGTTGCCTTGCATCCGAGTATGCAGAGTCACATGCATTGATGTTCCTTCATCTTAATTATATAGATATTCACCAGTGTCGTATCAGGGACGCGACCTTTGCAGAAACGCTTTTGAAATGAAACTACTGAATGTGAATCTGACCATTCACATTGTGGGCAAAATAGGCAAGCAAATTTATATAATCAGTAATCAGGCAGAAATTATGAGGAATCATGACACGTACATTTCTTCATTTCTTCTCTAGTGTGGGACCGGAAACCCAGAGTAGCGCAAGCAGGTGTTCCACACCATGAAGTTCCTCTTGAAGAGCCTCGGCAGATAGTCTTGAGAGACCATTTTCCACTGCTTGTGGAGATGGCTCTTACATCAAATGCTGCACAATGAGCCCATCGTCTTCGGTATATACCACAATGTTCTATTCTATTTCATGCATGCGGGATTACATTCATGTTGTGGACATGTCTGATCCCCACTGACAAATTATCACAAATTACGGAGAGCTTTCCCTGTAACTACTCCGGGTAATTACTGAAGGTAACTGCCTCACCTCGATCTAATCTTGAGACCCTGTAAACTGTGGAGTTGTTGGCAAGGCACCCATATGATGTTACCATGATTCCATGATATACCACTACTTTGATCCGTTGCATTCCCAAGTTGTAGCTCGTGACATCTCTCATCAATTTTGGTTCCTTGAGGGTTTTGTGTACATCTGACTCTTCGCACCCCATGTTGGGTAAACTTCTTGTGAGGTGGAGAGTTCTAGGAGATTGGAGCGTCAACCCACATGTCTTCAGAAGAGCTTAGGTACAGTAAGACCATTCGCGACTTGGTGTCCAGCGGACAAGTTGATTTGCAAGGAGGCATCTACAACCTCGAGACAGGCAAGCCTGCATGCTTGTACCGTCTTACTTGTTTGGGACGGGCCATGGTTACATTGTTCATGAATTTCATGAAGAGGCTCGAACTGCGCAAAGAATACACAGCCTACGTTCCAAAGGCTTTCGTGCCATTTTCAATGGCAGATGGCCACGCTTCCGCAATCTGTGGATCCTGTGGTACAGCATGGTACAAGTATGTGGGGGTCCGGTCCGGGGTCCAACTTGATACGTTGCAGGCCAAGTGGACTTCCTTGGACAGCACCCGCAGCAGGACTGGATCGGGGTGAGGAGACTTCCTGAGGATTCAGCGGCAGAGCCATTTCTGCGACATAGATTTGGGGAAATTTATATAACAATTTTTAACTAGTTTTAAGAAATTTTAAGATGTTTTAAGTCACTTACGTCCAGATGTTACTTGTCAACAGCTGTCAGACTTCCAATCATTCAGAATTAAGTTTTTTCTCTGTCGTTTGTCTCTGAAGAGATATAGATGTTTGGCTTGCTAGTCCCGACTCACTCAACTCCTTGGGTTCGTGTCCGCTAGTGCTGGGAGTGCCTCAGAACGATTTAGATCGTCGCTCGCAGGAGTTTCTCTTTGGATCCAAACTGGAATTACCTCCATCCATGTTCAAGCAGGACTGGTGGGTCTCAAGGCGTTGTCATCAAGCATGACCAACAATACCAAGCACCCTTTGAAAGACTTCTGCGAGATGACTGAACATGAGATCTGTTTTGTGCTTTCAAAATCATTCAGAATCTTTTACATATTTTCATACTTTTCATACTTTTAATTTAAGCCTTTAAGCCTAGTATCGGGGACTATCCGAAGTGATTAGTATCTATTTTGGATGGGTTGAACCCACCCACCAGAAATCAAAATTGCTAAGATTCCAGACTATTTTCCAATATTTCCAGGTTTTCCAGGAGCCTCAGCCCATGTCCCAACGTGGCCACATGGTCACTGGCATGGACGTTTGGGAGAGGACAAAGCCACTTTTGTGCGTACCACGGAGTCCTCCGCTGTCTCGCCATTTGAAGCACTGAAGATCCTCGAAGAAGGCAATAAGCGCTACTTTGAGAAATACGGCGTTTGAGTCAGTGTCCGAAGTGTGTTGGGGGTCTGACTTGGCGTACGTCATGCGAATAACAGGAGCACTTCTCCCTCGGGGATGCCTCTTGCCCTCTCTCCTTCACTTTTGATTCGTACTTGGTACTTGACTGTACTTGTAGGATCTTCTGGCTCGCAATTTCTCTTAGGCTCTCCCAAAGCTGGGCCTAACGGCAATGGCTGCTAACATGTTGCTTGTGAACCAGTTCGTTCAGGTCTTTTTGAGTGTTTGCAAGGTTGCAATCCTTTGAACATAGACTGCAAGACCATTTGGCATCATCCTTTTTCTGTCACCTGTTGATGGTTGGTGGCAGCTTGAGCTGACCTTGAGACTTCCACCAAAATGGGGACATCCCAGGCTTTGTGCTGGGTCCGGGATCTCAGTTGCTGCATGGGAAAGAGGGTGACGAGACTTTAAGGGCTGCGGTCACCCGCAACGCATTACCAAGAGCTGAAAGACTGGATTAAGGTCTTCGCATCCGCATCCACATCATTTATGATATTTATGTAAGTCTAAGGGGACAGACGATTTTTTTTTCTTTGGGAGGTGCGTCTTGATGCCAAATAGACCATGAACTGGCCATACAAACTTCAAAATACTGTTTACCGCTTTGCACTGAAACACTTGTCGCATCTTGGTTGCGGGGGATCTGGCAAAACTAACACGCCGCAGTTGTGGTCGGCACGTTTATTTGCACCTTAGGAATTAGCAAACTTCGCAAACCATGGAACTTTCCAGGTAGATACACTACACGTATGCACGCACGCAAGTTTTTGCAGGTTGGAACATCTTGGAACACTTTCTGACACAGAATAGAAATGAATAGAAGACATTCCCAAGCAAAAACTGACTGCACCAAGCCATTGGCTTGGCTACAGCCATCTACAGCCCAATGCTGCGAGATTTGTTTCATCAGGTGCTCCAAAAACCTCTGCCACGCAGGTTTCTTGGCAGAAGAATCTTAAAGGATTCCTTGAAAGTGGCAGTCACCACAAGTGTTGGAGGTTCACTAATAGAAACCCACATCAGCATTTAAGATATTTATGTTTGAAGTGCAGAGGATTTCTTTGGCAGTCTTGGTAAGAGAAGACTGACCCTTGGTTCAGGTGAGGCAGTTGCATCAACATATATCGTCATACAGTCATATATCGTCATACATTGTCACAAATCATCATGTCACGCAGCCTTGACTTTTGGTGTTCCGCTTTGCTTCAAAGTAGCACAGAAGAGAAGTCGTGGCTGAGGACATGCGAAAGGCCTTGGTGGACAAGGGCCAGGCTCCACATGCAGCAATCGTGGGATGTCCACTGGTCGCAACAGAGAAGCAGCCGGGGAAGTTGTAAGGGACGCATGACATTATGACATGTGTTCAAAACCATCTGTGGTCCCTTTATACTGGTTGGTTGATAGGGATTCTTCTAATGAAAGTGATTAATGTATAATCCAGTATAATCCCCAATATATTGCTGTGAAGAATCCCGTATAATCATCAGCCAACCGAGGTTTTGAACACTGCTCACATCAATGGCAGGATTGACCGTGATTGATGGGGCTCCAAAACGTCCAAAACTCCATTCTATCATCGACTTTCACCATGGTTTGGTCTAGAGTAATGTTAAGGGCTATTTATTGGAGGAGACTCGCAACGGCTCCACCGAACTCCACAGGCCCTGTGATAGGTTTGCGTCCAAGGTTCCGACTCGAGGGCTCCGATTGAGACGGTCTTTGATGCAATGCCTGGAGATCTCTTCGTGTGCCCCACTGGGCAACGGAGCAAAAATGCATCGGGAATTCCCACAGCAAGACATTTTTGGGGGCTACTGTACTAACGCAGTATGTAGCAAACTGAATCGGCCAAATCCAGCATCTTCTACTTGAACTCGCGCATCAACCAGCACTCATTTGGGAACTTCAAACAGTGAAAGCGGAATATGCACCACGGGAATGATTTAAAAGCAAAGTCCTGGCTGATTTTGTAGAAGTCTCTTCCGGTATCTGCCGTGGAACACATTGGCCTTGTATGCTTTGGCTGTCTAGGCTGCGCAATGCTGGAAACACCTGCACGCATGCCGAAGGTGCGCGTTTGGGGCAAAGATTCGCACATGAGATGGCACGATCAGGGTTTTCCCGTCATACTACCGCATGGGCAGGTTTGATTTGCTTGGATCACGGAGGTGTGAAATCGAGTATTAACGGAGAGATCATGGAATGCCACATGCTCAATATACTGGTAGGATCTGGTAGGTCTATGATCCCCGAGAATCAACTGGCAAGCCAAACCAGTAGAGCACTGCATGCACAGCTCAACTAAATTGTGATATATATATATGAATTATATTTGTATGCTCTTACTAGAGAAGAATCCTGCACTGCTCTGACAACATGATGTTGGTCACCCTGGCGCTCTTTGTTAATTTCTCTTTTAAGGAAAAGAAACAACGCTGTAAGATGCTGTAGGACAACATAGTCTTGCACAAGCCTTTAAATCCCCAAACTGACCTCACTATGCAGGCGCTGTTCAGGATCTCATCCAGTAAACATATCTGACATAATATGCACGTGCTTCTATGTTCCCAATTTGGCAGTTGTCTTGCGTCTGGATCACTGATGCCAGGCAGCATTGTTGGGAGTTTGGAATTCTGCGTTGGCAAACTTGGAATCTCTCCTGCAAATTCTGCAAGCTGACTAACAATGCCGATGTATGTCATGGGCTCTAAGCTTCATTGTCGAAGGGTCCCAGATTTAAGACTCCTGACTATCATGGCTTCTATGCTCGTGTGGAGACTAGATTCATGAAGTAGATAGGATTCCAACATACTCTTGAGCGGGGTCCAGAGCAACTTCAAGTATGACATCCCACTTGGAAAGCAGTAAATCACTTCAATCTTCTCTGGCATTATACTCTAAGTGTTGCGCAGTGAGTTTTCTGGCTGTTGCAGCATCCCTGACTGACACATCGAAAGGTCTCCCAGGCAAACTTGATTAAACCTGCCGCATGTTGTGTGATGTTGTGTTAATGTTGTGGATCTCCTAAGGAAGCCGATTGATTCTCGTCATGGGCCACACCGCGTGCGGCGCCATCAATGGCGCCACCGCGACCTACCTGGCCGATAAGACTGCTGTAACCAGAGTTGGGGAACCTGGTGGGGGCCATCCTGCGTGTGGAGTTGCTCATGCCAACATGCAAGTTGCCAGGATTGGATGATATGATTGTATACTGTAATATTGTACACTATATTTATATATATATATACACAATATATATATATATTATATACATTACAATATGTAATGTTAATATCACTTTACAGCATATACTATAAACATCAAGATACCGTATTCACTATAAACGTCAGTATACAGTATATATCAGTATATATTAGTATATATCAGTATATATCAGTATATATCAGTCATACTATACTATCCGGTACATATGATCTAATATACATGATAATACTTCATGCCTATCTGCCATACCTTCTATTACCCCTTCTATTACCTTCTCATCCATTCCTCTTGCGCTCAGGCTGAGCCCACCTGTGCGCTCGAAGGATTGCTGTTTGGATTGACCAAGGTCGCCCAAGATGCGTACCAGGTGCGGAGTGATTCGGCCATCACTGCTCATTTCTCTGGCAATTGTACAGGAGTGATAAGAAGTTTTTTCAGATGGTCGTTTCAAAACCTAATGTGGGGAGTTGGATTTTTTCTCGGGCTTCAACATGTTTCAACCATGTTCAACCCCTCATACCCTCCCCATCTTGCCGCGTCAGGAACTGGGGCAGAAGGCCAGCGAAGAGCAGCTCGCAGCGCATGCTGTCAAGGCGGTGCTCGGGTGGGAGCCAAACGGCTGCTGAAAATGGGGGGAAGGGGGGGACAACCCCCAAACACAGTAATTTTCAAGACGGACAAATATAGGATAGCCTATTGCGAGAAAAACCCAGGTAGATGTAGATACTTGTCTCTTTTGATTCCTTCCGGTATGTGCTTGAAGGTTCCGGCAGGTTTCATAGCCTTGTCCTTCGGAAGACCGAGTGTCTTTGATTGATTTCGTCTTTCGTGCTTCGAGAGGATTTTGAGGCATATTTTGTCATTTGCTCTATGTTTCTAGTCCATGTACAACCATGTGGTCTGATTGCGAAAAAATGTCTCCTATTCAAAAGGATATTCAAGCCCAGCCCACTTACATGATAGTTGCGCACGTAGGTCTCGCAGGAGTGTGCAGGGATTGTCGTCCCACCCTTTGCGTGGACGATGCTTCTCCTTGGTCAAGAATCACTGGAAGCTGCTACCGTCCCGCCCAAACTTCGGCACTTGCTCTGCCGTCATTTGCCGTTAGGTGAACGTTTTCCACAGCATCAACTTCCTTTTGAAGTTCAGCCAGCCCATCAGGGACCGCTGAGAGCTTGACGGAAACTGCGGGTTTGGTTCAATCCTTTTGTGGATCAACTGGGAAACCAAACGATTTGTCTCACTTTGGGATCTAGGCACATACTCCGCCATTGCTGCACTTCTGAAGCGAGACTGAGCCAATGTCAGGACTTGGTTGCCAAGGGCGAGTTGGAAGTGCAAGGCAAATGAGATGGCTGCAGTTGACCCCCCAAAAAACGGCAAAATGCGTGCCTCTGGGTGGTCCAGAAGGCTCTCTCTCTTTGTGGGTACTCTTTTGTGAGACAAACCGACAAACCGATGGAGCTACGGACATACCAAAACAGAACCGTACAAAGATTTGATTTGTAAATCAGCTTCGCTTGTTTTCACCGCCAGTCATACACGCGTGAGCACACTATTGGTTTAGAGAGCCACATTTCTGCTCGATTGCTGGCGAGGAGCCATTTACAACTTGGAGTCGGGGCAAGTGAAATTCCTGGGGCAGTCGCCCAAACAGGCAACGGCACTTTGGGAAACCGACTTTAATGACGTTGCGAGCAAGCCTTGCATGATTCTGGATTCATTTTGCAAAGCTACATAGTACTGAATCAATCTGAATCATGCACTCTTGAGACTCAACCATTTGATAATAAAGGGCTACGCCCCCTGCCGCCGACCCCAGGGGCTGCGGCCTCGGGGGCGGTGAGCGGGGGGTGCGTGTCGCCGATAAAGGCGTAGAAGCAAATACTGCAACCATTCTGCTCAGGGAGTGATGGATCTTTTGGAGACGACTTATTTGAATCCAGGTATTGTAAGTGCTGAGAGTATCCTTTGGGATACGATCCACTGAGATTCATTCTGTGTTTTTCGGTCTGTTGCCCACTTCTTTCTGCTTTTCAGAACAAGAGCAGGAAGAAGAGGAAGAGTAACAACAAGGGAAACAACAGCACAGAAAAACCGGAAGAAGAAGAAGGAGAAGAAGGAGAAGAAGAAGAAGAACAACAACAAGAACAACAAGAAGAGCATAATAGTGAAGGACGGAACGGGCCTCCGGGCAACGGCCTGTAGTGCCTAACGTCGCTTTCTGCACCTGCAAGAAGCTACAGCTAGCTGTGTTTTTGCTCTTGCCGTTTCTTGTCCCCTGGTTTCTTGAACTTGCAGCTTGCCTCTTGCCCCGCTTGTTCTTGCAGCTTGCTTCTTGCCCCGCTGATTCTTGCAGCTAGCCTCTGGCCCCTCTTCTCTGACGTGCCCCCCTGCTGTCGGCAGGGGTCGGCAGATATGACCATTGAACTCGCTGCTTAAGGACATTGTTGGAATATTTATTGTGTACGTGTGAACAGAGAATGCATTCATTGATTTGTGATTCAATAAACATCTCCCAGAATGGTTTTCACGGTTTTTAGGCAATTTGCGCGCGGACGTTGCAATGATGTAGCATTCAGACCATAAACCAGAGAAACTTGTACCCGAATGGATGATGGTCAAAAAACCAAAACAGACTTTCGATCTGTTCATTGCTGTCGGTGGCCATCAATTTTGCAGGCTGAGCTCCTGGCTTCCAAAATGAAACTTGGAACAACGGCCTGAGTTTGTTGCCACTCCAACTGGGGTCAAACACATTTACTTGTGGGGCAAACTTTGAGTGCTTTCTGGAACTGGACATGTCATCGACACAGTTGTCAAGGGGACCTATATGTTTTAGTCTGCGTAAAATTGATGCAGCCAGATCCCGCCTCGTCAGTGATCTTGGTTTTGGAACAGTCGATGGCCTTTACTGCATACAATGATTCTCCAGTCACGGAATTCAGTAAAGTTCAATCACTGGGCGAACATTCTCGCGCACCTCACAAGAGTTCTACCAACATCCCCAATTTGACGCGCAGGCGCATCCATTCTGTAAGGGCTTAAAAGATCTTAAAAGCATTTCTGTTCCACAGTATGAATGAATACAACATCTATATACATCTATATGATGTATATAATATATACATATAGATACACTGGCTGGACATATGTCCAAGACTATTTGCATATCATATACCATAGATACCTATCCATACAAGGCACAGCCTCTGAGGCATGTGCCTCCGGGCGTGGCCGGTGCATCTGATTCCTCGGTGCTCTTTGGTCTCCATGGCGTGCGAACTACAGAGGTCGCGCTGAAGCCGGTGGTTTGCTGCTGTAGTAGACTCTGTATTTTTAGGCCGTATGGTTGGGGGCATAAACGGCATAAACTATATCTCGTCAGGCCTGACAAAGACCTTGCGGAAGTTAAATATCTCCAATTGAGGTACCAGACATGGCCACGCGAAAGAGTCGTACGGAGTGGAATCGAGATCTGATTTGCGCGACATGCACTGCTTTGAAATGTGCTAGAAACTGCACACTATTTGCTCTACCGGGGTAGCAACCTAGTTCGACCTAGTTCCATGACCTCTCTGCAGCTTCAGCTTCAAAGCAAGCTCTGTTTCACCTGACAGGGATGGGTATGTAAGCTGAATCACTTTTGGAACACCTTTCTATTTGGCGGCCATACACGTGCTCAGTTGCAATATCCGGATATCCATGGGGGACCATACAACTATACACGTGCGATCATGCATGCACACTATGTAAATAAACAAACAATCAAACAAATATTGTATATGTATATATATATATTTATACATACACATACATGACCAGGCCACAGAAGCATGATTTCACTTGCGAAGTGCACATCATTGTAGGATATGGGTACATAATTTACAATATGCTTGTAAACCGAACATCTTTGCTTTTGCAGAATCCCCGCCCAGCATGAGTGATGCGGAAAGTGATTTGGGTGGCTTGAGTTGTGAAGAGGAAATTCAGGAAAGCAACGTGCGCCGTTCAAGCAAGACAGACTTAAACTCCTGTTTGGGTCATTTACTTTGCCGTTTCCAAAGCTTGGACTCCGATCAGTCGGGCAGCATCACCCATGAGGAGATGGCGAAACACTGCCTGGATGCTGCTCAGGAAGCAGCGAAACACCCATTGAATGTCTCAGAGCAAGCACTGATCGTTGCGAGTGTTCAGCGGAATTTCGAGCGGATGGATCTCGAAAACGATGGTTTCGTCACGAAATTCGAATGGCTGCATGCTGCGCTGTTGGAGCTGCATCCACCAGATGCTGTGAATGCAGAGATTATCACGAAGCAGATCAAGAAACGACCAGAACTGGTGGAGCAGTTGGTGTGTCGCTGGTTGGAGGTAGATGAAAAGGCCGTTGGCCTGGTGACCCGGAAATTGCTCCGCTTGACTTTCCAGAACTTTCTGTCAGAAAACCATTTGATCGCTGCCATACATGAGTTGGGTACAGGAAACATGACCTATGCAGAGTATGTTGCTCACGTGCTGGGATTGAAATTTAGCAATGTGACTCTATATTACTACGATTTGTCGAAGCGTTTCGCCTCTGCTTTGTCAACAATTTTGCTGGATCAGTACGAAGAAGGTATTTGGCACACCAGCGTTGGAGTCTTTGGGAAGGAGCTGTACTATTATGGCAACATCTTGTCCTGTGAGCCTGGAAAAAGCCAGTTTGGACAACCAACCAAAAGTCTCTCTTTGGGCAGCACCTTGCGTAGTCTTGATGAGGTGAATGAAGAGTTAGGCCGAATCTATTTTGACTATCGGCCACATTCCTATGATGCTTTTGACCACAACTGTAACACTTTGAGCAATCACCTGGTCCAGTTTTTGTTGGGCCGCCCGATGCCCGAAAGTGTTCGCTCCATGTCGGAGCGATTGAAATCCTCTGGTTTTGTGAAGACATTGCGGCCAGTATTGAATAGACTGTTGGGGAGACCCAAGCAGGATGGTGATGACCGGATGTTGGAGCTTGAAGAATCCGTGCGTGTGAATCGCATCAAGCGGCGGGAAGAGTCAGAGAGACCTTTGCTGCCCAAGCTTGACAGCAAGGCTGAGTCTGAGGAAGAAGATGGTGATGGTGAGCCCCTCTTCACTAGTGAAACTGCTATGATTCGTGATGCAAGTGATGCAACCACGTCGGATCTGGTCCTGTTTCACGCGCCCGGTTCCCATGCTGCAGTTGTTGCCCGTGTGGTTGTGGAACATTCTGATGGTTCTGCTGAGATAGTGTGGTTTGATCATGGAGGCAAAAGACAGCATGCAACTTCCATGTTAAGTGAACTTGAACCCTACAGGCCAGTACTCACCAGCATTTCGGGCATCAGAGAGGAAGAACCTCCAAGGCTTCCGCATTCTTCCAGCACGGAGGCCTGTACAGGAGACGTGGAAGCTGCTGGTTACATGACTTGCCCTGCTGGGCACGTTCTGCTGCGCAGCCGGCCTGGTTTCTGGACTGCTGGAATCAGTTGCAAGTCTTGTAGACAGAGTATCCCGCACCGGCAAGTGAGAATGATGTGCCACAGTTGTAAGTATTCGGTTTGTGGCAGTTGTTTTTTGCAGAGCCGCAACCCTAGTGTTGGGCAGAACCCTGCAACTCTTTCTACCTTTGAGGATATGGATTCAAACCTTTGTGTACGGTGCAAAGAAGGACACCGCTTGGAGCGTTTTGGCGGTGGGTCACCAGATGCTGGTGCTTGCTGCAGTCAATGTAATGCCATGGAAATTGGATCTACAGGTTCCTTTTTCCTCACTTGCCGGCGCTGTGTATTCCAGCTTTGCTACAGCTGTGCACGAATTTCCCTTTGCACGTTGATTGATGAAGCTGCATTTCAGAGCCTGTGCGATGACAATGGTATAGAGGACACAGGTGAAGCCGTTAGAAGGTGTTTCGCTGAGCGCGTGCAGCAAAAAGATCCACGTATAGTTTTACAACATCTTACAACCAGAATGTGATGAGTCTTTTGGGATCTTTTCTCCAGGCTGACTGCTTCAAAACTCTGAAAGGCAAGATTGATGAATCACTCCCCTTTAATGATGGAGAGAATAGAAGGAATCATCGATTTCCTGCTGTAGAGATGGAATGGAGCTTGCACGAGTCTTTGTGCCACTTTCAATACCAAAATCTTGACTCACCAGTGAAAGAAGTGTTCCTCTTGTGTACAATGAAGAGCCCTTACTATAGTAAATTATGGTAAGATCATGTTCTTTATAAATGTGGAGGTATACAGGGCACAGGGACGCAACCTGAAGCCTGGACCCATCATTTCGCGTCAGGATCCTCCACTGCCTGGACCGCAGGCATTGCAACTTCTGAAGGAAGGTGCATTGTTTGGCCGATGGGTTGACTGCACTGCGCTAACCGTGGCTCTACTTGTGGATAGATTCCAGATGATTCCAGCATCTTGCTAGTCAACATTAGTCAACTGCACGGTGGAAAAGGAACTATGTTGTTGGTGGTTGTTTTAAAACCAATATAAGTGTTTTTTCTTTCTACTCACTATCCCAGACCAGACTCACAGAAACCAAATTAGACTTGCACAGCCAAGGAGTTCTATGCCTTCCAAATACTTGAAATTAAGGTCGAGAGTGTGAGCTGATTCGATTAAAACACATGCGGTGATTGCACATATTCAATTGTGAATTTCGCCACATGTCAAACATGTTGGATTGACCCATGGTCATTGACCCGTGGCCATTGACCAATGTTCATCCATGGTCCTGACAGAAATTGCCTGCAGGGAACCTGCGGTTTGCGAAGGGTGCGCCTGAAGCAGGGAAGGTGGATGCACAGATGAGCCTCAGCCTGCAGTGATTGGGATTTGATACAAATTATGCAATTAGGAGACATAGTTTTTTGATGCAAGCCACACAGCATCATAGATCATAGATTTGACAACTTTTCATAGAACATAAAAGATATAAGTCTCTACAGTCATTACGTCATTACTCATAAATACACATCACACAATCAAAGTCAGGCAAACCAGCTATCAGTGGCTGAGGCGTAAGGCACTGGCCGATGTGGGCCAGGCACCTCACACTGCTGTCTCTTGGTGGCACAGGGGGATCAGGAAGGGGATAAAACTGGACGGTACGGAATGGTGTGACCAGCAAGATTTTGTTTGTCACCGAAAATAGTTTGGGGGATGCCCCAAAGTGAAAGTGGCGTTTAGCTCCCAAAATGCAATGGCCTTTGTTCATGCTTAGTACTGCTTGGTAGTAAAAGTGACCAAAGTCTGTGATCTTTTGGACCTTTGAATTTCACTGATGCCACAGCACTGATGCCCTTTTTGTGTGATTTAATGACAGGTATGAAACGGTATGAAAACCATTACAGACAATGATAGAAGCATGATGACATCCAGCTGCATCATTTGACATATTTTGAAATCACAATTTTTCTCGACCCTGCACTGGCTGTGTGTAAGGGTAGCCATCCAGACCTAGACTGGACAGCAACTGAGTAACTGGGAGCGCGCCAAATCGCATCCAGGTCCTGGGGTGTGCTGACTCACGCGTTCCGCTGGAACTGGTCTTCGATTCCTTGCCTGGAGAGACTTCCGCAGCAAGTGAGCATGAACCGAACTAGCCAAGTGCCATTGTAAAGGCACAACATGTCACATCTGCCAGCATCTGCCAGCATCTGCCAGCATCTGCCATTTGTATGCTACGTGAAATCTCTCTCTCTCTCTATATACATATATATATATACTAGAGTGAAATCTTGTGGAAAGTTTAGGGGATGTTCTGCTTGATGTCGTACACCTCCAACGATGACTTTGGGAGAAGCAAGTGCTTCAATCCTCTTGGTGACCGCGCTTTCTTCTCCAGTTGTTGTTTTCACTTGGAAAAATGCAAGATCAACAGGCAGCGAAGGATGCGAAGTTGACGTTCACGGCAAACTGAGGACTTGTTTGTGCTCAGGAATGCAGGCAACACCTGCAGCTTGGCTTGCTTAGATTGGGAGGTATCTTCGGAGACGTTTCACCATTTACTGTTTGAGAAGGACGCAATAGATGAAGCGCCAAGATGCTTGCATTATTGTGCATATCAAAGAAGACCCTTGGAACTCTGATTTCAGTCTTTACGAACCAATCTTGGGTTACGTATGGTTACGTCATACACCGGCGCTACGCAAACTCATCACGTGAAGCACGTGTTTTCTTTTCATGCCCTTGACAATTCAATAGTCAAATTTCACTCGGGATCCTTCCACGTTTGTTTGAATTGAATGCCAGCACGGGAAGAATCTTGCTTCTGGTTGATTGAGGCGTGCACTCGGAGGGCAGTGTTTTGGGTTCTCTTGAGTGGGGTCCTTAGTAGAGGTGGTTCATTGAAACACACTTTCTGCCAGCTGCATTTTCTGGAGCCACTACTTGTGCTTTTCTCAGATTTACATTAAGAATTCAGCGAATCCGAACTTGGTCCGGACATGACATTGATCCTGAAAAAAAAGACCCTGGGCGTGGCTGCAGAACTTGATATTCCGACTGCAGTACCTGGCTATGGCGGTTGGGGAATTGATCTCCTAACAGTTCCACATCTGTTGCTTTTTAGGAGCGGGCCAAATTGTTGTGTCCACTGCGAAGGGCTTGAAATTCAACAAAATTCGGGCTCCATTTATAAAGTATTGTTCACTAGTTCACTTCATGCAAAATGTGCCAGAATTGACTTTGCACTCGAGATTCAAGTCTCCGCCACATTGGTAGACATTGTGCATTCTCCGATGAGGTTCTGTATTGGCGCATTGAACACGAAGCTGATTGTCATCCTGGGTCACACCAACTGCGGGGCTGTCAAGGGTGCCACTAGCCAGTACCTCAAAAACAAGGGCAGCACGCCTTCAGATCCTTGTCTCGAAGCGGTTGCGTTTGATTGTCGAACTGACCAAACAATTCGCTTTCAAGGGAATCTTGTGATGGCCCAAAAGGGGAGGTCAGCGTGGATCTCATGTTCGATCCATTTTTCATAGTTTTGAGCATTTGCAGTCGTGGCAGGATCCTTTTCCATAAGCACATATTATGAGATCATATGAGTATCCGACAAAATTATTGTAATACTCTTTCTCCACCTTCACCTTTCTGAGGGGTGTGCAAAACCTTCATTACCAATAGGGTAAGTAATTAATTTTGTGCGCTATTCATATATTGTACCTGAACGCCATCTTCCAGTACTGTCCATGTCATCTGCCTCCCAGGAGCCAACCAATGCCCTGGGTGCGCTGCTCATGGGCCTCAGTGATGTGGCCGGGCAGGCGCACCGGGTCGGGGGGTATCCATTGTTGCATCATACGTAACATTTGAATGTTTACTGTAATGACATTTGAAACATGTCCATGCACGTCCCAGGTATGCGATTTTGCTGCTTTTAATAGCAAAATCGTTCTTTCAGTCGACTTTTCTCAGCGGCGTCGTTTTGGATCAATTGCAAGCTGGATGTGTGCGAGATTGTCGCAGGAAAAAAAAATCTGTGACCGCACCTGCGTCAGCTGTAAAACGACGGGATGGTGGCATATAAAGCAAACAGAACAGCAGGAGCTGCCTGCTGACGAGAAAGGGGCCAAAGCGCCTGTCGAACTTTGTGTTTTGTGTTTCAAAGACACGTGTGTTTTTCCCATGAACGGCACTTTTTTTCTGCATTAGCGGATAAAGCAAACTGACGACTCAAATTTTGCTATGTTCTCATGATCATGGTCTATGTACCTAGCAACACCACAAAAGGAAGAATTAGCGTGGGTTTGTCCCTCCAATCCAAGGGTTTATCTATTTGAAACAGTAACGCTTCATGTTCCTTCATGTTCCCTATTAAGAAACCCCACATTTTGCATGTAATTCCCCCATGTTTGGAATCCCTTTCCGCACGCGGCTTGCGCTTCGACAACGCGTTGCGCAGGCGGAGAAGGAGCTTAGCGCCAGCGGCAGCAAACCCAGCGAGAAAGAGATCTCGGACGCCGCAGAGCCTTGGCTCATGCTGGGATGGATGGGATGGTGGATGATTTTCAGGTGATCCATGGGGTGATCCATGGCTATCCCATTGACAGCCAATTGACATGTGGGTGTCTAAATCTCTCTTAACACATCTTTAAAAAAACATGATAATTGAATACAGTGCATGTTATTGCATGCTGTTACCAATTTTTCAGTAGTTGGGACATGTTGGGACATGTTGGGACAATTTGCATGAAGACACTTGCTGCTAACTCTGTCTGTGACGGGGATGGCGTTGATCAAACGATATAGCATGAGTCTTGGATGCCGGAAGCACAGATGTCCTTTGTGAGGAAACGGCTGCAATTTTTCAAACTTCCCAGTTCTGAACCCATCGCCGAGACAGCTGCTGGGGTCTGTAGCGCATGCACTTTTTGGCTGTTGTATATATAAAGGTGGTGCGCTTCGAAGGATGAAAATCTGAGTAAAGTCCCAAAAGTTCTGACAAAAGCAAGTCCCAGGGCCATGGTCCGGGGCTACGGTTTGGGTTGTCAAGGTCCTGATCGGTCTCAGACCCAATTCCGAGGTCAAAGTGAATGTCTTCAAAAGCATGGACTACCTTGTGGACAATAGCAAAGTGGTGGGGAAAAAGGTGAGGGTGCCAAGAAATAACGGGGTGCCAAGAAGGGTGCCAAGAAGGCTTACAGATGTGACTCCGGTCCTACCCACAGGCTTGAAACATATTACCTCGCTTTCTCCTTCAAGTTTGAGCGCTTCAGAAACTTTTGCACAAACATCACAATACGAAGTGTGCGAATGCCCCCATTGGCTCCTTTTGACCACATCTTATGTCAGCACGCAAGACCAGCAAACAATGCTTGATATGTCTCTCGTGCCAAGATTGCTTGTCTCACTCCCTAGTTACGTTTACACATGTTTTTTCCAGGCAACACTGGTATCACCAGCGGACATTAACATAGGATAACATATGTAACACATGTCATACTTATCAACAACAAAAATGAACACATTGAACAGATAATATAACAGAATATAACATAATATACGGTAATAGTAATATTGAATAATTCTAAGATCATTATAGGATCATATAGGTACAATATAGGTGAATATTACTAAATATTCTTGGTAAACCTTTTGGGTTGCGTCATCTTTCCACCCGTGGACGCTGCAGGTGATCTCCGGGGAGGTGACTCTCGAGGGTGGCGTTTATGCCTCCAAGCTGAGTTGCGTGATGTCTTTTTGTTTTTTCCCCTGTTTTAAACACATACTACACATTTGATATACAAATAATGTCAAACAATACATGACAATATATATATATATACACATACATATGTATATATATATATATGCATATACATATACATATACATATACATACACATATACAAATCCATATACATATACATATACATACATACGTACGTACGCGTACGTACGTACGTACGTACGTACATAGTTACATAGTTACATAGTTACATACATACATACATACATGCATGCATGCATGCATGCATACATACATACATACATACATACATAATACATCCATACACCCATACATCCATACATCCATACATCCATACATCCATACATCCATACATCCATACATCCATACATCCATACATCCATACATACAGACATACAGACATACAGACATACAGACATACAGACATACAGACATACAGACATACAGACATACAGACATACAGACACACACACACACAGACAGACAGACATACAGACATACAGACATACAGACATACAGACATACAGACATACAGACACACACACAGACATACAGACATACATACAGACAGACAGACATACAGACATACAGACATACAGACAGACAGACATACATACATACATACATACATACATACATACATACATACATACATACATACATACATACATATTGACATATTGTAGATGATACTATAGATAATATTGTATATAATTAATGCATATTTTTTACCATTCAACGACATGAGAAACATGTTGCCCAAAGGAAAACATCTATTTGTTGAATTTTGGGGATACAGACAGTCATGGTCTTCCACTTTCATGTTTCATTTGACCTCAGAGCGTTACAAAGAGCACAGAATAACATGCATCGTGCCATTTGCATGTGCATGTGCAGCCAGGTCATGTGAAAAGGAACAAGGGAAGAAAGGGGGTACTCACTTTCTGTGTCATCAGACCTGTCATGGTGGCACTGGTTGATGTTTGTAGGACGTCAAGTGCGAAAGCCAGCACCGAACCAACACACGCACACACACACACTCTTTCACTTGAATATTTTGCTTGGCTGAACTCAGAGCTTCATATTTTTGGACATGTTTAGAACTGTTTAGATACCTTTCTGGCTCTTGAGTCGAGGACTTGCTTACTCTTTTGTTGAATTCTTCGGCATCGTATCGTCTCAGGATTTGGACACTGGACGAGTACAGTGGCTGGGACAGAGCCCATATCTCAAGAGGCCTGACGGTCACGTGAAGCCAGTGAAAACATGTGAAAACCACCTGTCATATGACTACTTTGGAACAGCGCAGAATAGCTGCAGTGTCTGCACTAATCCTAATAGGTGGGTGTAAGGTGTGTCTGAAATGGGGTATACCCGTTGCATCGCTATTTAAATCTGGAAAACATGATGATAGACAAACCATTCGGTTCTTGCAAATCCCATTTTCAGACAAACCCACATGGAGCCTAAGGATTTTGCAATGATCCTAGTCGTGGGTTCTAATATCATTTGCTGCTCACTCCCACGAGAGCCACAGGTTGCGGGGCCTTTAAAAGCCCTTCAGGCACACCGGGGAAGGAATCTTTGGTGACTGCCTTTAGCGGACCAATTGGATGTTTTCTTGATGCACATAAGGCACATAAGTGTGATTTGGGTCTTTTGTGTGAGGAACATGAGTCAGTTGGTTTCCTATATTTGTGAGCTGAATCAAGATCTAAAGCTGCTGTGTGAGTTGGACAAGACTCAGATCCACCTTGTGGCCTTGTGAGGCGGCCTGGCTGCTTCGCGCTACTCTGAGTTTTAGGAACTTCAAAACTGGCGTCAAAGATTTTATTTAAACTGAGTTCTGACTTGGAGGAATCTGGGTTTGACTCGTAGCATATTGAGAGGAAGAATAGGAACATGGCGTAGAGGGCCTAGAGGCGATCTCAGAGATTTCTACCCACAGATCACAACTCTTCAAGTTATCATCATAAGTCATCAGCCATCAATCCAGCCGGGCGAGGAATTTAGAGGGCAAACCTTGGATAACCTTGGAACCAAGCAGAACACGCTGGTAACCGGTGCCTTTGGTGCCGGTGTCTTGGAGCAATAAGCATGTTTGACTGGAGCTACGAAGCGCGCAGCTTTTCACACCATTGGGCTCCTTTGACCTGACTTGCTGACACCAATACACCTTAGCGAGGATCAAAATTGACGACGCGATTTCCATACATTGAATTGCCCATATTGCCCATATTGCCCTCTATATTCATCGAGTAGAGCATGGGTCATCATGGGTCTTGGAGCTTCGCCACCATTACACTGCAACCTAGAGCCCAGGCAAGTTCAATAAAATTCATAACGGTTATACACCGTGGTGTTCAATTTTCTCTAGGCAGTCTTTTCCAAAGAAGGGTGAGAGACGGCAACTCAGCAACTTTGCTCACTGCTCCAAGATAGATCGATAATCGATAACTTTTGCGCAAAGTGCCAATGCCAAAAGTATACTTTAAATCACGTAACCACGGCACTGGTGTCCAAGCTTGGCGAGAGGCAAATGGCCTAGCTAAAGCAACGACACTGGTGTTGTTTTCTCGGATCCTGCAGATGCTTTTGGGTCAAATTCCCTACCACCGGATCATTTTGAAAGAGGTGCTGCCGGGTTGAGTAGAAGTGCTTACCCAGGACAGTAAACAGTTGGTAAACAAAAAGTGTGTAGGCAGTGTCACGGTCAACTCTTAACGGAGATTGGGAATCAGATATTGCACGGACAGGGTGTCATTCAATTTCAGAAGCAGTTTTACATTCGGGTCCAGTCCAGAACAAGATCAAAGATTGCTCGCTATGAATGATGTCCTGGGGCAATCAGCCTGAAGATGTGTAAACAGGATCGACAGGGGGTGGGCAACTCATGGCAAATCAAAGTCCTTACTCAAGCGGCAGCGAAGCACTAGCAGGTTTGTGCAGCATTTTTTCGCAGCACCACAAGAGGCTGAGACGGAGACCCCATGGAAAGCAAACAGAGTGCACGGTCGAACAGTCTGCAAGTCTGCCGCACTCCGCCGTCAGATGCCTTTGGCATACTCATTCCACCGAATGTTGAATTCCAACTAGAAGGGATTACAAGGGGCCACAAATTAGTTCAGAAGTACAGGGTCATATTTTGATACAAGGGGGAAGGCATTACTTGTGCACATCCAATCTTTCCAGTTGCTCAAGTTTGGCGCGCCTTTGCTTGAAGCATTCACCTATTCCAGGTCAGCTGGGGTGTGCCATGTCCTATTGGGGCCAGAAGAGACAATGGGCTTTTCATCCACAATCAGAATTTTGAATTGGGCAGCGCAACGAGGCTTACAGGCCTTTTCAAGGGCTTATGTTTTGTTGTTCATTTCCGTCACTTTCAACTATTTGCCATCTCCTGCTATCTCCTGCTACTGTAGACGGAGATTTGGAAGTTGTGACACCATTCGTTCTGCTTGTTCGGCCACTGCATCTTCTTAACAGGAAACCTCACGCTTGACTGTCCAGGAAGCCAACATGTCTGGCTATACTTCGCTGCCGCTGAGCAAAACTTATCAGGCATGACCAGTGGAAAGTCAATCCATCCACTCGATTTGCCGAACTTTGCATGAACAATTCGGGTGATCAACGCAGATTTACTATTTCTTCCGTCCACAGTTCTTTGGGTGAAACAAGAAATCATAGTCAATCAATCATAAAAACTGTATCATCAGCAATGCACCGGGATATATACTGAAATTGAATGGTATGATTTAATGATGCAATCACATATCAAGCATACGTATATAATCGAGTCTATTTTACAGATTGAAATTCTCTGCTGGCTGTTCGATGTGTCCATGCTGGCAGGCAGTGACAGTGCAGGGTGCTGGGCAGGCTGGCCAGGCAATGTCGCCGCGCGTGTCTTACCCAATCTCCCATTCCTTTGTGGCACCAGGTGGGACACGGTGGGACGTCTCTTGCCGAAGTCTGGAAACACGAGGACACATTCAGAATCAGACAGAGATGCTACTGGCTGCTACTGGGCTCTGGGAGGTAGATGTATGTTTATGCCTTAGGACAGCATTGTCATTGAAACATGAACATAGATTCACGGGTACTTTAGTACTTGCTTGTTTGCCTTGTGCTTTCATCGGAAGCAGTAATGGATGTATTTCCTACATTTTCCATGACATTCCGATCTCGAAGGCTAGGGCGCCTTGAAAAATAGATCCTTCAACAGATCCTTCAAAACAGCTCCTTCAGTCCTTCAGAACTGCCTTCAACAGTTTCTTCAGATCAGATCCCAAGTGCACAAGGCGTCGCCAGTATGCCCGCCGGTGTGCCCGCCGGTGTGCCTGGCGTGCCCGTGTCCGTGCGAGTGCCAACGTCTGTGATCCAGGCGCCTGTGTTGAGAAACGCATGAGATTCATTGCAATGGATAAAAAGACGATGGAAAGATGAAAGTAGAAGAGATAAGAGAAACAAAGAGCGACTTGTTCCTTTTGTTCAGATTGGGCTGCTGACATGTGGGATTCAGTCTCATGGAGTTGCCCTTACAAGGAGCCAACAGTGGGAAAATTCTGACCCTGAGAGTTGCTGGACCATGTTAACTTATTATAACATATTATAACGATAGAAATTTAGATTCCTTTCATTCATCAGACTTCATCCATCAATATCCATCATACGAACCCCACAAGGCCCCGGTGACCGCCGTTTTGAGGCGCAGGGACCTGGGACCAAAGTGCGGACCTCACAAGACCCGCAAGTCCCACCGGGAGAGGCTATGAAGATGCTACGTGAAGGTGGGGCCATGGGGCCATGGGGCCATGGGGCCATGGGGCCATGGGACCATGGGCCATGGTGAGGACATGGCCATGCAATGCCATGCATGTCCTGATTCCTGATACAAAAAAGAAACAAACACGTTGAGCACTGTGTGTATATTTAGGAGTCAGCAAGATGGCAATGGACTGAATCTCGTGACATGGGGGTGAGTGCTGCAGAGACAAAGTATGAATGCCATTTAATACCATTTAATCCCGACATTCATCATCATGCCTCTATCATGCCTCTTAGGCACCGTATGATACTGTAATCGCGGGGTGCCCGTTGGCATTTGTATACAGAAACATGTTTCCAAACCGGTCCGAACCATCAAAATGATAGATGTGCGGCGCGCAGTGTGTGGTTGATTTTGCTTATTTGCAGCTCATGACATCCATCAGTGTGCCCATGTGTTTTGCCAAATCTGGGGTGGCTTAATGCGCTTGGGTCGACATAGAGCGAGTGTAGGTGTTTACAGGCGGCTGGGGTGACTTAACGATCTTAACGCGATCTGGCGATCTGGGGTGACTTACGGCACTTACTTGTACGACTTGTACGGTGTAGTCGCCCCTGTAGGGTCCCTGTGGCGCTCCCGGCGCGAGGCAACCGCCGATTTGTGCAGGGCAAGCCCGTGGCCACGCGCACCAGCAACGGCATGCGGCTGGAGCTCGTGGATCAAGGATCGGCTGCCATGGATTCAGTAGAGAATCCAGATGGGGGAAACATCGAAACATATCGAAACATATCGAAACATATCGAAACATATCGAAACATATCGAAACATATCGAAAAAGGTGATAAATGCTGATAATAGAGAACAGATAACCAGTTTTTGTACAAAACATGTAAAAACAATCAACAATGTGGTAAACCCAATTGCATAAACCTTGAATTGGGGGTGTTGAAGAGCAACCCATTTCTGATAAAATGGGAGATGTTTTATGGTTTTTGGTCGCATTAGGTTTTTTGGCATGTTGACCAAGGAAATTAGGGTCTTGCCATGTGCCCGGACGGGTTGTTGGTCTTGTTGATGTTGTTGTTGCTGCTGTGCTGGTGCTGGTGCTGGTGCTGATGGTGATGATTGTCCGTGATTATACAATATTATACAGCTGGTACCAAAAGTGTTTAAGGATGCCACGTTGAAGTACCAAAAGCATTATTCCCGCAGACACGATTGACGACCTTTCCCTTTCGTGCCAGGCCAGGCTCCTCACACTGCAGTGATCGGCTGTGCGGATTCCCGCGCACCGGTGGAGTCCATTTTTGACGCGCTGCCAGGGGATATTTTTGTGCTCCGCAATGCAGGCAACACCTGTACACATGCAGAAGGCGCCTTCAGACGCTGCAACGGAGTTTCGAGAAATCACGCCCAAAATATCCCAAAATCAATCATTGCCACTGAGTTTACATGTTTGTACAGTATGGCAAGTCTTGGGTGGCGCTACGTCCAGCTCGGATCAACTCGTGTCCTTTTTGTACAAGAACAACCTATTGGTTTATCGGTGCAGGTTGAAGGAACAGGCCCATGCTACTGGTATCCTGTCAGTCGATTCGCACTTCTAGATCCAATAGCGAGTCAGGCATCCCACCCGCGCTTCGTTTTTTTCATAATGTTTTGGGCTTCACGTTTTATGGCCTCCAAGATCCTCCAAGAATCAGAGACATGTTCTCATCCATGACTTGCACCACTTGTATCAGGCAGCATGATCGGCAGCTTGGAATTTTGCATCGGCAAGCTGAAGTCGCGGCTGGTCGTGGTGTTGGGTCACACCAAATGCGGTGCCATCTATGGTGCTACCAAAGAGATTTGGCTGCAGCCACAGACACAAGCAAAGGGGATCAAGTATGATCAATGATGATCAATTGATATACTACCAATACTATAGTATACTACCAATAGTATAGCTGGTAGCAGAATGTAGCAGATTTCATGTTTTTTCGTTTCCTGTACCTACATGATCCTGTCAACACACACGCACCAATGGCATTCAGTCTGATCATGGATCAAATTGGAAACACCCTCCAGCGACTAAACCAACTGCCAATTGTTGTTTCACGGATATGAATCTGAAAGTGTCCAACGTGAACGTACTGATTATGTTCTGTGTACCTACTGAAACATACTCTTGGCTGGCAACGGCCAAACCACCGGGAGAGCGGAACTCGTTTTGAATTATGTTGTTCCTTTTTCTCTCGGAAGTATTACATGCAGGACCTTCCAAATCCACGTGATGCCGCGTGACACTACTTCACAGCAGTTCTTTACGACAGAAGTTTTGGAATCCAATTTCACTCCTCACTGGGAAGAGTCGCGTGTCTGAAAGCTGAGACCTATTTGGCGAAGAAGTCAGATCCTGCTGCTGCAACTACTGCGTTGGATGGTCTTCTGTCTGGCCTGGCAGTTGTGGCAGAAAAGGCGGCCGTTGCTGTTGCCCACACCCTTGGAGCCAATTCTACAGGATAAACAGCTGAATTCGGTCAGAGTTGACTCGACCTGTAAATCGTCAGGGTAAAGCACCTTGAGATTCTTTCTGTCTGAGAACAGAGCTCCAGTTGTCTCAGGCAGAGTACGATATGGGGCCCATGGCTGATGAAGAGTTTGTGGCAGCCCATGCTGTGAAAGTGAACGTCTTTCATACCATTGACTATTTGCTGCAGTACAGCGACTTTGCCCAAATCAATTCGGTGAATGTGAAATGACACATGAGTTTAAGTTTCTTTGTGGCATTCTAGCATGCTGGCCAGAAGGCCGGACAGGAAGCTTTTCAGAGGTTTGTGCAACCATGCTTTGGCCTGACTAGCCCCAAGACATAAAAAATTGAGGTCGTGCCATCCGCGAGGGTGTGGCTAGTGGGAACATCGAGATTCAAGGCCCGACTGAGCAAAGTAAGGACTTCCTTTCTCCAAGATCTGGTACATGAGGTCATAGAGTCATAGAGTCATAGAGTCTTGAGAGACAGACAGATACACCCACACAATCCATTACAAATATTACAATCCCATATACGAAAGCCACCCCATGTCACCACGACTGTAGCATGTCAAGTCATGGTTGGGACCTCAAAGGTGACCGTTTGATCCGTTTGCTCTCCAGGTGCCGTCTATGACCTCTCCACGGGCCTCGTGGACTTTATGGGAAGATCCCCTCGACAGGAGACGACAGACATGCGACAGACATGGAAAAGTATGAAAATCCAATGGTAGCTGTATGAACTTGTATGAACTTGTATGAACTTGTATGACTCTATCCTGCTGATAATTGAAAACCATCGATGGTCATTGATAATCATTGATAATCATTGCAATATTTAATTTTGGACACTTCTGCATGAATTTTGTTTGCACAAGAAGATGCACATGGTTTTTCTTTGTGCATATAATGTATATAATATATATATATATGAATATATGTGCTGAAAAGGCCGCAATGGTCTTCGCAGCGTTTTCCTGGCCTCACCAGGCTGACCTGCTAAAGTCCGATGTGGCCCTGCCGCCCACTGTAGTGATGATGAGAATCTGGGATGCATTGGATGCATTGGATGCATTGGCACAATCCTTCAGTGTCCCTTGAGATGAAAAACTAAGCCGCAAGAACTCTAAGACTCTAAGGATCTCTAAGGTCATTCCCGCGCTTGAAGACCACCGTAAGCCTTCAGGTCATGTGAAGGTATCAAACTTATCCAAATTCAGATCCAAATTCAATTTTGTACATCCATTTATATCACAATATCATCATATATCCATTTCACAATTCACAATTTTTCACATTTTCTTCATAGATATCGCCAGCATTTGTTCACCCTGAGGCAATGCTGCTGTGAGGCGAGGCAAATTGGGCGTGCGCACAGGGGTAGACGTAGCACCAGCACCGGAGGAAGCGTTGGATCTGCTGATGCAGGGCCACTTGGAGCTGCTATGCGTCAAGTCGTCACAAGTCGTCAGGTCATTGGGGCACCCTTTGGCTGATGATTTCCACATGTCAAATCTGGTCATTGGAGCCAAATTGTTAAAAACCATCCATTTTTCATCCATTTTTCCGGGGCCAGTCATTTTGATTCATGCCTAGGTGGCCCCACATGGGATTGAAATTTTGGAACCACATTCCATCCCATAATTTAGAACACCATCATATCATCATATCATCATATCCCTTATGTAATGGCCGTGATGGCCACCGAAGCCGAGGCAACTACAGATACGTCGCTGGCAGCTTGGTACAACTTCTTGCAGGGCCAAACCAGTCTTAGTCGCGTTGAGCGGAGCCTGAATAAACTCCGGCTCTGATTGAAATCTTGTTGAACAAACAATCTTTAAGGGTTGACCACATTCTATCAACACATTCTATCAGCACATGTTGTATCATTCGGTCTTGTTTACACGTTTTTGGCCTTTTGCTGGTGAACTGCCCCGTGACATCAAACCTTGCTCATTACTTGGCAGGTCAACGCTGCAGTGTAAGTCCAGTATCAGATTATCAGATTTATTAAGAATGCATTAAGAATGCTAGACACAACTCATCCTGTGTGATGCACATATCGTCCATTGATTCACCCAGGTGAACCCACTTCCAATGCCACGAGTTCGCCCATGCGCAAAGCCTTGGTGAAGAAAGGACAGGCGCCGCACACCGCAGTGGTGGGCTGCGCTGATTCTCGCGCGCCACTGGAGACCTTGCTGCTCGGCACTGGAATCACCGGAGAAAGCGCAGATTTAAGCAGTTTCTTATAGTTTCTTGCCAGGATGAAACCTACAATTACCGTCAATATCCATCAATTACCTAAACAAAAATGTCCCTTTTTATCCCTATTTTACAATTTTTACCATGCGAGGAGTTACCCATGATCTAATTATGGGGCTGAGGCTCGGATTATTAGGTCAGGTTTCCAGCAACGGAGACGGGCAACCAGTATGAAACTCAAGTCCAGAGGAGAATCCGAGCACATCCGAGCCATTCTTTTGCCAGTTGATCTTACATAACAGATTCAGTGGGCCGTGGAATTGGGGGTAGAATTGGGCTTCAGACATGCAAACAAATTGGAAACCCTTTATTATTTCGATGCATGCATGCATTGCTCGCATTGCAAGGAATGCATAGTTTTTCCTGCCAGCAGTTGTACTGAAACATACTGAAACGATCCCATGCAAGGAAGTTGCCATGTCAATCCTCAAAGGCTTGCAGGGTGCTTTCAAAGCCTACGTAGGGAGTCAGTGCTTTTGAGCGGTATTTTCACAACACTTGCCGTCTCGCTGGCAGACCGAGGTTTGACATGATGCCAGGAGAGCTTTTTGTAGTCCGCAATGCTGGCAACACCGCCACTCATGCGGAAGGCCTGCCAACCAGCTAATTTCATTCGAGCACAGCAGGAATGAACTGAGGACCCAACTTCTAAACTGGCGTGATGTAGTGCCTCGTATGTGCCTCGTATGTCCAATCCCACCGTGACACTGTGCAGTGGCATAGAGAGTGCACCAGGCAGCATGGTGGGAAGTTTGGAGTTCTGCTGTGGGAAACTTGGAACGCGACTCATCATGGTTACTTGGTTGACTCCAGCTGGGAGGGAAGAGGGACACTAATTAATTCGAGTATATCCATGAAAGGACAGGCATCGTCGGACAAACAACCTGAATTTCCAATATTTCCCAGCAGCATGGAACAAAATCAATAGCAGCTTGCCCTGTGGATCATTGGGGAGAACATATCTTCTTGGTTGGAAAAGAACCCAACTCCACATGTGAAGAATTTTTATGTTGAGCAGGAGCAGTAGGAGGAGGAGTCAAGCAAGAACTGTATACTGTGCCATGGGATACATGGGACGACCATGGACCCGTTTTCCAACAAGTTGTCATACGAGAGCTTTGGCAGCGATACGGTGCTCAGGACATAGCGCTCCGTAGCTCACCCATGATGCTAATATTGTGGTTGCTACCTGGGTCATTATGTTGCGTTCTAAGCTCCACGAAGATATCTTAAGATTCCGAAATGTAAGAAGGGAGAAGGAGGCTGACCGGAAGCCACCATGCACGACGATCAAATGGTCTAGGTGCTCGGCCATACGCAATGCGGTGCTATCGTGGGGGCCACCGGCACCTACCTGGCCAACATAGGGAAGCCACAAATGAAGCCAGGTGCCAGTGGAATCGAAGGGACAGGGTCAGAATCGGGTACTGTATATATATATATATAATATTATATAACTATCCACCAGTTGGACAACATTTCATGGTCAATCTCAAGAACATTCAAAGACTTTGTGAAACTTTGATAGAAAACTCATCACAAACACTGCGGCTTTGGGAACCTCAAATGTTGAATCTTGATCCATCCAATGCTCATTATCCCATCAGGCAGCGCCTTGGAGGGTCTGCTGGCAGATTTGACTGGGACCATCAAAAAGGCCAGCGATGAGTTGGGACCTGGAGCCTCCAAAGAGGAGTTGGCGGCACATGCCGTGAAGGTGCCATGCCGCTATGGGGGGGATGTCAAATGATGTCAAGGTGGAAACTTGGGATATCTTGGGATGAAGTGATGCACTTAGTCGGCTGGGCTTGGCAGGTAAATCCAAGCACTCATCAAATCTGTGCAGCGAAAGAGGCTGCCAAAGGACGGATATAAACTTAGTGCAGAACCATTGTGACACACTCAAGAGGATCCCGTCTCCATGACAGTCCATGACTTGGCCGGTCCGGATACCTATAAGAAGTGTATCGCAAAGCATCGCAGAAAATCTGCTGCGAGGTGAATGTGTTTGAGACCATGAACTTCTTGCTGCAGAATCTTGGACGCAGAGCATACAGATCTTGTCGACAAACGTGTAGCTGCTGTCAAAATCGATGTTGATCTCAGGTACAGCGAACCTCTCAGGCAGTTGATGAGCGCTGGCAAAGTGGATCTGCAAGGTCTGATTGCTTGAGCACCAAGATTGTAACGTCGGTAAGAGAGTGGAAACAAAGAGCGGAGATCTGCTCGTTTTTTAATGTTTGTTACTCAAATATTGAGTCGATCTGAGTCCATTGACTTGGAATATTGGCCAATCATGGGCAATCCATGTATATCAACCTATCAACCTGGCCTGATCTGTAAATCCGCCCTACAATGTTTCTTATCGCCAGGTGGTATCTATCATCTGGAGACTGGTCGAGTGGAGTTCCTGGGCCGCTCTCCCAAACACCAGGACAGAGCTTTGCTGCACTGAGTGTATTCCAATGCATTGCTGAAAAACTATGAAAGACTTGATTGGATCATTCCACGTTTAGATCATGGGTTTAAATTGCGGTATATAACCCAGTTTGATGACTTTGATGGTTATATAGTGGCATCTGACATTTTTGAAGAGCTTAGACAAAAGGTGTTCATGGACTTTGGTCGGAGTCCCTCGTTCTTTGCTTCCCGGAGGCTAATGCACTTTGTTCCACTTTGTTCCACACTGTTTCAGGAGCTGTTAGCTTCGAAAGGCAGTTTACCACCTTCTATGCAGATCCCTGGTCACACTTTTGCGTGTGGGCGGGCGTATTGACCTGCAGTCACTGCAGTTGAGACTGCACACATTGTTTCTCCATATCACCCTGGTTGACGATGACAATGTTGCAGCAGGGAGTTTTGGACTTCGTCAGTTCAATTCATGTCAATGCCATTTAGAGTTTTGGGCGTCGAACGGCTGTGGGCCGGCTACAGAACTTCCCACACTGATGATGCGATACTGGACTTCCTGGTTGACTCTCTTAACCCATCTTAACCCACAACACTTTACTTTGCGTTCAGAACTCTAAACTCTAGACTCGACATGACTCGACATTCAGGACGCACAAAGTAGTTACCGCCGTAGTTGACATCGCCTAAGCCAGTTCCGTGAAAAGGTCTGTTTTGCCCTGGATTCTGTTATCGGATCGCAACCTAAGGAAGGAGATGACACGTGCAGTGCGCACGACGGATGACAAGCCAATGGAGCCAGAGGTTCGCAGTCATCTTGGTAACGAAACCTCTGCATGCACTCAACACAATCTTCTTACTCCACTTAGTTCAAGGATGTTCAAGGTACTTCTTGACCAGTTAGCTTCTATTGCGCAGACCGTGTGCAGAAGCATCCTTTTGCGAGGACTTCATGAAGCTGGCTACCTTAGAGATCATTTTATCCAACAGATTCCAACAGCTTACATTCCTGGAGATTCAGTCAGCTAAAGCTCAGTGTTGGCACAGGCCGCCCTGAAGCTGATGAAGGAAGGCAATGACCGATATTGCCATGGAAAACCCATGGCTGGGAAGTTCGACAGCGAGATGCGCTGCTCGAATTTCACGGATCGGGAGTGACATCTTTTAGAATGATGAATCCAGATGATGAAGATTGATGAAGATTGATGATTTGGCAGGAGATGACAGGAGTGCAGCGCTTGACAAAAAAAACATTACACTTTTCAGCACAAATGAAATGAAACTTTCTTCGACTGTTCGTGTATTTGTCCAGTTCTAGACCGGACAAGATGGTAAGTGAAACTCTCCTGTGGCATCCAATGGTCATGAAGACCGATCTGAAGGGGCAGCATTTGGAAACCACGGCCTGAGGAAAAGCCCTCTCCACTATTGGACAGGCACCACACACAGCACCTTTGGAGAAACTACAGTGGTTTTGGGAGTGAGAGTTACTGCGTCATGGCCTGTGTCATTGAATCTTGTGCGGTTTGTTGCGAATTGTTCCTTTGAAAATTCATGTGTCCGCAATCAAGCTTGTGAGTCTCTGCAAACTCCACAACCACAAGATCATGCTTTCCACCCATTGATGGTGTTTGCCGCAGGGTTGCACCTCCTGTTGCAGCCGTCCTTTTCCAAGTCATTTGCATGTTTGAGAACTACTTCAGCAAGAACTGAATCCAGTCTGGCTACAGGTTCTTGGTTTCCCTATATTTTCCCAATTTGCTACTCAATGGCCAACTTCCTTCAGGCTCAATTACGAACTCCTAAGCATTTTGAGATGTTTACCGTTTTACCATGATGGCTGAGGCGGTAGTAGGCTGTGCTGATAGTCGGGTTCCCCTGGAGCTGGTCTTTGATGTTCTTCCAGGAGAGGCGGAGGGAACTCATTCATCCTATCAATCATACTATTATTATCATATTATATCATTATATCATATTTATTTAGTTACATATAATCATTTCATATATTATATTTATTAATCTTTCATGATATTTTGCAGTTGACAAATCTGACATGTGGCACACTGGTCCTGAAGTAATTTCTCTACGCCTATTCGACTCTTGGTTAATGCTGTCATTTAGATTCACCTTTCAACGGGAACTTCCAAAGGAAAGATTGGAATCGCTGGACATATTTTTGAGATGTGGAAAGCCAAGGCACAACCAGCCACATACTCTGGCCCTGAGATTGTGTTGAAGCACCACGAGATGGCAACACCAAGTTGAGTTGCAGAGCTATCATCCATAGTATCACCTGTGGACATGACTTGCCATACATCAGATTTTGAGATGTCTCACACACACAGTGTTCATCAAGACTCACCATATTCCCCATTAGCACGTGAAGAACCAGCGGCCTGGTCAGGAGACCTCTTTGTGATGCGAAACGCCACCAGGATTGCAAGTAGTGCCTGTGTGTTGAGCGAAGCTTTTCAATCTAGTGAGACGAGATGATCCAGCGCTGTCAGTCCACCTGTGCTATTGCTCCGAATTAAACACATGTTTTCGTGGTCAATCCTGACGGACGACCCTGAAGTACGCCATTTTTTGCAAAGGGGGGATGCTTCAAAACAGACTGCTGCCAGTATGCTTCGACTTTCTGCCTCCCTTTGCTGAAGTCATTTGAAGTCTACTAGTTGTTTCAGAGTACACACTTTAAGGCTGTTTGAGCAGTTTTTGCAAGGTATGACACTACGTACTGCAAAAAACCTATTAGATAATATAGAGCAGAATAAAGCATTTAAAAACCAATGACATATTTGTTTGAAACCATGTATACTGTATGTGTGCACATGTTTGTACATTTGTTCATTTGCCAGAAAACAAGCCCTCGGGACATGCACGCACACCCGGGACACTCTTCTGTAGCAGCTCGTGTAGCCTTGCTTTGGCATTTCTGCAGTGTAAACATGGTGGTGCCCCACCCCCTGCAGATTGAGGCTGGCAACACCGTGACCCATGCCAGAGGCAGTATCATTGGTAGTGACTTGACATATAGTGACGAGATGCCATGAGCATAGGCAGCAACTGTTTTTTGATGGTTCTCTGTTGGCGTGAAGGCACCCTGTCACTGTCTGACTGAAAAAATATTGATAAACACTACAAACATCTACAAACTATGGGAGTATATAGAATCATAACATGCAGACCTTGTGGCCATTCCTGCATTCCAACTTGAACTGCTTGCTCTTGGCTTGCTGTGTGAATTGACCAGGTCAGTTACGTTAAGTGACCCGCCCATTGGCCATGATTCTCGCAGCCGAACCCCCGCAGAAGAGGGATCCATGAATGTCTTTCAAGGACAACATTTCGAGCCGCAGGACCCCACAAAATGGCATAAAATGCTATCAAACACATCTGAACTCATTTGAGACTCGCTAGCAAAATTCTCCAAGACATAAAACACGACCCAATTCTGCCATATTCCACTTCTGGAGCTAATTATTATTAAAACCCCAAACAATGGCAAGTTTCCAGAAACAACCAATGGAGCACCCAACAAAGACAAGCTAATCGGGTACAAAAAAGTCTCAATGTGTCTCTACAAAAAGAGCCAGCTGAATCCCAGCATTGGCACAAATTCAAGATTCGCCAGAACCAACTCTATAATGCATATAAGTACCACGTGGCGGATATTAATTGCTTATAATTATTGGGGCTTGGGTGGCTTCAGCCTCCAAAACGCACTGATAACCATGAACCTGCGTGGGAGAATGCTTTTGCGCTTGAACTCAGTCTTGCACAGACGTCCTCCAAAGCAAAGTACAGACGATATACCACCCCACAGACTGGTCTGAAGAGCAAAGGCTCTCCACGAGACTTTGTGTGCAAATATCTTGATCTTCCACTTCTCGTACCTCTCATAACTCCTTCCAACAACAAGTGTGCCTAGCGTAGTACTGTAGGAGCGTATGACATGGACAGCTGCGTTTTGGACATGAATGCCCATGTTCCATCATGTTCCACTTTGTGAATTTCTGCCCACCGCGAGTGTTGTGCTTTCAGGTCTGGAGTTCTGCGTCACGGCCTTGCGCACCCGCTTTGTCATGGTGTAGCTTGGCACCAGGGGATAGTAATGGATCGTAGTACAACCGACCATTTTCTTGGAGAGAGATGATAGAGATGTCTACAATCCAGTGGTGAAGAGTAGATCAATCTTTTGTTCAGATCTGCGCAACTGAGGCTTGGGCACACCAACTGCGGAGCCATCAAAGGTGCCACTGCCACATACCTCAAGAGCAAGAAGGGAGAGGCTCCCGCGAAGGACGGGGGTTGCATCTTTTCAGACATGGTGGCTGCAGAGGTTTCTTAGGACATCAAGGGCAGCAAAACCAAATGAAACCACCTGAAGCAAATATGGACATTATCGTAGCACAGGTAATTGAATATGCAACGTTATAGGTGTATTATAACTGTAAATAGTCAGATACAGATACACTTTATATCACTTTATTGCACCTTCATATATTGGTACTTTAAGCCTTTAAATAGATGACCATAGAATCATAAATGATCATAGACGTATGTACTGGCACCTCATATTTTTCTGAAGCCCTGCGCAGGATAGCGGAGCACTGGAGGGCTTGCTGGCTGGTTTGAGCTCGGTGGCAGGTGATGCCGCCGCGCAGTTGGGGCCTAGTGCAAGCGAAAAGGCGGGGCCCAGATCGAAGATGGCCATGGGGGTGTTGTTCTTAGTTTTGAAGAGACTCTGGCTTGACTTTGTTGAGGCGGGCAACATTGGAAAACCGATACTTCAATTTTCGGGTTGGTCATTGGGTAAGTGGGGTATGGTTTACAGTTGGGCTTATCATACATGATTTTAAATGAATTGATGTTGATGGATTTGCACTTGATGAGTTCTTTCTGTTCTTCATGGGATGGAGGAACATGTTTACTGTAGTTATTGAACCATAGGGGAAGTTAGTCTATCAAGGTGCCTCTTCGGAAGAGAGATGAATTGCATGAACCAATCATTTGAGGGCGGGGAACAAATAGATAGCCATATAGCTATATGGATAGCTAGAAACTGCAAGGTTTGCAGTCATTTTGTCCCAGCGCAGGAAATTGCCGACTTGGCAGTCACTGGAATGCATTTGCCTCTGGATTGGGTATGTGATGAACCAGCCCTGTCTGGGGAAGTGTGTCTTTCGCAAACAACAAGAGATGGAGCCCGAAAACCCGTGCTAGTAGTACACAGAAAGAATATCATGATGCTTTCATATTCTTTCCATTCTTACCATCTTTTGAATCTTTTAGGGACTCCTGCTGCCCTCTTCAATCTCACCCCAGAAAAGAGAGTCGTCACGAGCCTTGCATGCCTACACTGGCCAAGATTCGGCAGACTTGTGCTGGGCATGCATGCACAAGCTTTGTGTTGAATTGCAATTCCTAGTTCCAAAGGCAACGAGACCTCGAGATTGCTTTCCCATGCTTTCCCTTTGAGGTTTCCGTGAATGTCTTCAATACCATGGACACCATCCTGAAGAGCAGCTCAGATTTCAGGGACAAGGCCAAGTCTGGCCGCTAAATGGCCATGACAACATGACAGACGTCAAAGATGAGAAAACCTTCATCTTTTCTTTGGACAAGGAGTTCATGTACGCACAAAGATGAGAAAACCTACTCAAGTCCATTTGTGCATAGTAGCCCTAGACCAGTTCTAATCAAGACATAATATGATATAATGTGTTCTCTGCAAGTTCAGACCGCACAAGCTGTAGAATGCTGGACCAAAGCCTTTCTCAAACACAGCAGCATGTTTGCAATGTTTGCTTGGATTCTGGAAGCCTAAGATCTGTTCTGATGTTGAATCCACTTCTGCTGAGAGAACATGTCAGCACAAAGATTGATATTTGCATCTTGACCGGATTTTCATTTCCCAGGGAGTGTTTGTTCATAGGCAGTTCACACGAACAAATTGACCGCCGTTCCATCAATTTCAGAAAAAGTTGGACAAGAATTGGAACAATCACTTCAGATACTGAATAGGCTTGTTTGAGAATTGGGTACCCCCAAATCATCCTGAATCTCATGGGGTATTATGTTTGTTGTCATTTTCACATTATATAAAAACAATTTTAAACGGACATAATGTATGCGTAGCTATATAATAATAATAATAATTAATTATTAATAATAATAATTAATTATTAATAATAATAATTAATTAATAATAATAATAATTAAGAATAATTATTATTAATAATAGTAATAATAATGATAATAATAATAATAATAATAATATATAAGATTATATAAGCAAATAATTATATATAAGTAAATACATAAATCAATACATAGATCAACCAATAACTAAATAAATGAATAAATAACTACATAAATAAATACATATAAGCATACATAAATAACCCGGCGGACCGGAAAGTGAGGTCGTGAAATACTGTTTTTTTCAAAAAATCATCGTTTCGCCCAGGCGAAAACACAATTCAGCGATCACAAAAACTCTGAAATTCAGACGTCTGAATTTGGTGTTTTTTTAGATAAATGTGTATTTCGCCTAGGCGAAACGCAATTTCTGCTTCAAACAAGTTCAGGCATGCTCAGCTGTCCGCACCGTCATTTTTACATCTCTTGCAGTTTGGACACCGTGGCTTTCGCAAGGTTTTTGTACGTGCGTAGCATCAAGAACCTCAGCAAGTTCACACGAACGTTAACATGCCCCACCCCACACCACCCCACCCCATCATCAGCGTAGCATTAAGAACCTCAGCAAGTTCACACGAACGTTAACATGCCCCACCCCACCCCACCCCATCATCAGCGTAGCATCAAGAACCTCAGCAAGTTCACACGAACGTTAACATGCCCCACCCCACCCCACCCCACCCCATCATCAGCGTAGCATCAAGAACCTCAGCAAGTTCACACGAACGTTAACATGCCCCACCCCACCCCACCCCACACCCCATCATCAGCGTAGCATCAAGAACCTCAGCAAGTTCACACGAACGTTAACATGAACGTTAACATGCACCCACCCCACCCCACCCCACCCCACCCCATCATCAGCGTAGCATCAAGAACCTCCGACTCGAAAAAGAAGCGTTTCGCGACCTCAGTTTTCGGTCCGTAGGCATAAATAACTAACTGACTCACTAACTAAATAAAGACATCATGGGTAGATACATAGATAAACAAACATATATATATATATAAAGAACATACACATATCATAATATTGGTGGCATTCCCCCGCATTTCAGTCCTAAATCCCACTGCAACGCGGTCAGGTTCGCAGTGGCGATGTCCAGCTGCAAGGGGCGGTGTACGATTTGAACACTGGACGTGTGGAGTGGCTGGGTCCCGTCCTAAGCCGTACTATTTTGGTCACCTGTAGCAGCTGTTTATCGAAATTGCCTGAGATTTGGGTTTGTCTGAAAATGTTGGGTATATTCCCAAACAAATAGCCATTTCATAGGGACAATGATCAGCAAAACCATTGGCTTTAGGGGTACACTATTTTCAGACACACCCATTTGATTCATACCAAATGTGACCAAATGTGACCCAAACAAACAAGAACATACTATATAATACTAGACACATGCTTTATGAACGTGGCTCATTGGTGCAGTTGACCTTGAGGCCAAAGCCCCAAGCAGGCAAGCATTTTGTCGAGCTGAGGCGCCAACTTGAAATGGTTGCATTGGCCAACAACTTAATTTGATAATCTAATTTTCATTTCATAATCTAATTTGATACTTGGGATACCTTGGGATACAGGACCCATTTGTTTCGGGATGGTCAGATCACCGATTCAAAGGGCTTTTCACAAGTGCCAGCAGTGCTCTCATAAAGTACATTGCAGTTTCTGCGCACTGAAATTCCTGGTCGAGCACCCTGCTGAGACTCTTCCAAACTAAGAAACAGTATCACGTACAAAGCTAGAATCGTTTCTGTTCGGAAACATCTCAACCAAGCGTATAAAAAGTGGGTATGAAAAGTGGTTCCAACCCAACGCGTTTGACCACATTGCAAGTAAATCGATTCATGCCAATACCAAACTGTGACCAGAATCGCAACCTTACATACCAAATTCACCCTAATTCAGAGGGATTTGACATAAGTCTCCAGCCCAGACACCTTTGCACAACATTGGGATGATATGGGGATGGGTCAAGATTGATCAAGCGAGTACCGGGTGTCACCGTGGTGAAAACCCTCAGGCGCTAGGCCGTTCACCTCCGACACCTGGAACGAAGCCTGCTGCCAGCCTTTGACCTGCAGCCAATTCTTTCACGAGACGATGTCAGATTTGAGAGAAGATCGGAATCACTCCGAATCACTCCGGCTTCGCAGCTGTGAAGATTGTGAAGGCGAACAGAATCATGAGAGCTTGTAAGAAGTGATATGAGATATGCATATAATCTGCATATGATTGCATATGTATATACAGTGTTTATCATCTAAATGGATGTTATACTGTGTTGTACTTACCATACTATTTACACTCTATTGACTATGCTGAAATCCTGTCAAAGCTGTGGAGGTTTCTCTGAATCTGAAGTCGTCTAGATTTCAAAATCATCACGGCGCAGTTCAGTGCACATTTTGTGGCCTCACGGAAGTTTATGACCTTGTCCTTTAACTTTAGCTGCATTGATAGAGTAGTTTACCCTTGGTCTGCGCACTGTGAGATTTCAAACGAAGGATGAAACGAATCCAATTTGTGAACGTCAAATTTCATTGTGCATTGGAGTGGCATATGGCCACTGCGCTCGCTCGATGTTAATTTTCTTCACCGCGAAATGCTTTCTCCAGTCAAAGCGGACACGATCGAAACAAGCAAAGAACCTTTCGTTCTTGAAGGCAAATAACCTGAGATCATAACATACCATCATGACCGAGCTGCACTCACTGAATGTCGGCGATTTTAAAAGGAGTAAGTAACCATTTATTCAGGGAATCATTTCTTTTAGTTATTTTTCTTATTCCTCCCTTCTTTCTACTGTGCTGCTTTTCTGCTTCTTTGCTTCTCTCTGCTTCTCTCTGCTTCTCTCTGCTTCTCTCTGCTTCTCTCTGCTTCTCTCTGCTTCTCTCTGCTTCTCTCTGCTTCTCTCTGCTTCTCTCTGCTTCTCTCTGCTTCTCTCTGCTTCTCTCTGCTTTTTTTTGCTTCTCTGCTTTCTCGCTTTTCTTTTTTTTTGCTTCTGCGCTTCGCAGTTTTTCTTGCTTCTCTGCCTTTCTGTTTTTTTTTTCTGCTTTTCTGCTTTTTTTGCTTTTATACATTTTTTGCTCCTCTGCTTTTTGTTTTTGTTCGCTTCTCTGCTTCTTTGCTTCTCTGTTTTCCTCTGTGTTTTGTTTCTCTGTTTTTTGTTTGTTTACTTTGTATTGCTTTTTGCTTTCCTGCTTTCGCTGTTTTTTTGCTTTTCTACTTGCTTCCTTGTTCTTCTGCTTGATTACAAGTACAACTACAGCTACATTAAGAACAGCACCAGCAACACAAACAATAAGAGCAGCAAAAAAACAAAAGGAACACCAAGAACAACAAAAGCAACAAAAAGAACAAGAACAACAAGAGCAACAAAAACAACTACAGCGGCAACGGAGGAACATAACTAGAACAAAACTGTCTCTGTGCTCCTTGGGCCCCCCTCCAGGTGTTTCTAGTTGATTGTTTAGTGCTTTCATTTTACCTTTATGGTGTCTTTGCTTTGATGTAAAGACCATGAGATGTAAATGAGCTGGTTTAACAACTTAAGGTTTCGCACTGCTTCAAGCATTATCCAAAATGGAAGTCATGCGAAATGGAAGGTTAAACTTCAATCATGCTGCACATATCATCTGCAAAATCGGCAATACCATGTAACTTGAAAGGTTCTATCTTCCAAATGTCGCCTTGATGGTTTTGCCAGTTTTCTTTCTTGGCTTTGCACAGCTTTAATTAAGGGCTTCTTGACTTCATGGCTTTGTTGATGGGTTCCTCCAGCTTCACCAGCCCACAACTAACAGACAACGACCAACCAACAACGGCTTGCAACTAGCATGCCAAATGGAAGATTCCAGCTCCAAAATGCCGCAAATAGCATGGAAAAATGCATAGCCAGAAATACAAAAAAACCCTAAACAAAAAAAACAAAACAATTTCCTACCCTTTTAAAAGTTCCCACCAACATCCAATATCACGAAGGAAAGCAACATATGCAACATGTGTTTACTGGGTGCTTTGATAGGTATGTTAAGGTTATATAATGTCTTTGGATCAAATCAAGATCTCCAGGACCCCTCTGCTGTAAATCTTCGTTGCCCACCCTACAGAGAGGTTTCAGAGGTTTCAGAGGTGGCAAGAAGGGAGAGCAAAGCTGCCTCTAAATTCCAGCGAAGGACGTCGAACTTGATCTATGTGGGCAAAGCAATTGTAATGATCAGGAATGCAGGGAATGGCCAGCCGAACATGACGGCTTGGCATGTTGTAGATGTTCGACTCGATCCTGTCCACCAGCCATCAGTAGGCACTTTTGAAACCCGTGAGGCCAGCCCACAAGTGGCAGTTAGAAATGCACGCAGTCCTGGAAGGGAAGTGGGGTTGTGAGGTTGTGCGACAAGTGAATCTTCGGAGAAACACTATGGAACTGAACTGCAGTGAGTTTCTTGGTCACCCTCACATCAGAAGGCCTATGCAAGAAGTGAGAGGCCGAAGAAAGATGGTTTCTCTATGTTCTCCTCTAATTACCCTAGCAGACATAGGATCTTTGGATGCATCCGGGGTCCTTTTTTGGTTTCCTCGTGCCAAGATCACAGCACGGACCACCTCCCTGCTGCCATTGCATCATCACATGAGAGGCACAACAAATACCTCATTGATCCTCATTGTGCCATTGACAGAATATGACAACCCTTGCGTGGCACCTACTGGACCTACGGTGACCTACTTCATCTTTCAAAGCTCAAGTGGTTCTCTACACCTTTTTGTGAGTAAAGTACCCTGAGATCCTCCGTCAAACATCGTCAAACTAGCATTTCATTTGCAGCCGCATGTTCCTTGAACATACAACGCATGCAAGAATCAACCTTGCAAGAGTACAAAAGGCAGATGGCTCCCAGTCTTTCCCTACATTTTCCTTGGATGGTAAAAGTATAGCAGTCTTCTTATGGAGAATTCTCAACTGATATCCCTTTCTTTCAAATGCTTCGACACGTTTGGTGCACTATAGACGCATAATCATCAGTTAGAATCAATAATCATCAATTGATCATCAATTATCACCAGCTATCAAGTGTCATCCAGTATCTATGGAAGACATTGACCAAGGCTTTCAAATTTTTCAGGTTTCCCGCGAGCTCTGGCCATGCCAGACCTGGAAATGACCGCCTTTGATGGCGACATCTGGCTGCAAGTTGTGGTTCTGTACCTGGACACACGCATACCCAGGCAAACACACAAATAGATACAAATAGGTTCAAAGAAATAACACTTTACTAACACTTTTCTGCTAGGTAGCAATGATTCAATGACAAGAGCAATTTTGCCTCTCTTGAAGTCATGACATGGCATGGCAAGGGCAACCCCCCAACTTCACAGACAAATGGTACAGAACAGAACCAAGCTGAGGTGACTTTAAGTTCGGCTCCGGCACAGGAGACCATTGACGAGGCACGCTTGGACTGATCAAAGTGTTGCTGTAGAGATCAGAACGGTTAGGGGGCAGTGAGCTGGCTGTGTTCAAGAAACATTTCAAGACACCCGGTCAGCAGTGCATAAATGCTGCGAACAGCATCGGTTTGCACAGTCACACTGATGCAGAAATCAAAAAACGAAGTAAAGACTCCACTGACTTTCTCCACTGTTGCTTGATTTTCATTCACTTCAGCCTCTATCCGATTCTATCCTCCACTCTTTAAACAAATATAGTTTCTGTAGCTTTGCAGATCCTTCACCAAAGCTATGAATATTCGGAATATTCCGGAGATCATCCAGGGATCATCCAGGGATCATCCAGAGATCATCCACTGGATCGATGTTGGACTCTGAGGCGGGTGCTCGCCAGGTCCTCCATCAGGCGCTCACAGACCATGCCAAGCGGGAAAGATCTTGGCTGAAAACTTTGATACCAGTGATATAAGTAATGGAAGTGATATCAGTGGTGGCAGTGATGGTAGTGGTGAAATGTGGTGAAATGTGGTGAAAGTGTATGCTTTTGATTCGCCTGGCGACCGAGTGCCAGCCAGCACTTGTCAGTTAGTCGGTCCACTTGATACCAGGTCAGCGAAGAGACTTGCTGGTCCAAGGCGTGTCCCAGCTGTCGACCTGCCTTCCAAGAAGGCCTCGATGCCTGCAGATCGGCGGTGGCTTTGGAGGGACTGATGATTGAACTACGATCCGCTTGCATCTTACATCATCTTACATCATGGGATATATCACTGGATATCAAGATGGAACCAGGTAGTCCAAAATGATCACCATTTCCGATTCAAATTGCAGTTCCACGAGTTCCATGCTCATTTTGATGGCCCACCTAGCAGTCCCTGGTAGGCTTTGAGCTTTCCGCCTGTTCGGCTGGCTGCACCTGTGGCTGGCTTTGTCTTCCAGTGCACCTGGCCTTCGGCTGCTGCAAAGGCTGCGGCAACCTGATTTTTGACATTTCAACTTGACTTTTTCGATCAAAATCCTGAACTCATCCTGAAGTGTTGGTTCCCCAACTTGATTGGCATGGAGCAGTTGAGGTGCTGTTTCCACAATCTTTCTGACTGTCCAACCAAGACTCTGCGCCTTTACTCTACCAGCCTAAACCTGGCTGAAACCACATCAGCCTGGCCCTTCCAGGTGTATGCGTGGGCGGGATAGGGAAGCGACCCTTTTCAGAATGGAGCTGGAGCTATTACATCGGCTTGCAGGTGCAGCTCTCAGCCATTGACCGCGATGACAGCCTGTAGGAAATTGGTATGATATCTGAAGGCACCCCCTCCGATGATCTAGCTTCAGGAATCTACCCACATCCAACCCTCCATTAGGACACTCACACGTGTTCGTATCTTGAATTTAGGTGAAACTCTGTTAGTTTTTATTGACACCAGAAGTGGACCTCACACATCTTGTCGCATTGGCACCAATTGGCCTCTACAGTTGTCTAAAGACCCATGGCCCCTGCTGGCCCCTGCTGGCCCCTGTTGGCCCCTGCTGGCCCTTGCTATCCACAACGCACATGACTGCAGATCATGAAGAGCTTGGCTTCGAATGTGCCGTACAGGAACCTATATGCCATCCAGGCAGAACTGAGCCTCTTGCGGTTTCGTTGGTAGAATTGGTAGGATAGTTGGCGGATGCCGGAGGATATATCTGTATCTCAGATGATGCATGGGTTTGTGATCTGTAGGGTCAAATATCCAGATCTTGCCAATAAATCTCTTATTGCCTTTTTCTCACCAGCATGATGCAGATACAAAGTGTCTGGACTTATGCAAAAAAAATACAGAGACACAGTTATACAAAGTTATACGACAATAAGTTAGTTATATTTGTATATGAATATGATATGATGCCTTTCAAATATTTTTATATACAGTTATACAATTGGATGACTGCCATGTCAGCAGAGCGGCTTGTGGGGAAATGGAAGCTGCCAGGTTCTAACGGATGCGCCAATTCCAACGCCGATTCTGCCTCCAGATCTCACTGTGCGGGAAGTGTGCGAAGGGAACGACTCTCGGCAGCGCTTGCTGTTTTCCTTTGCTCCGTTGACGCTGGTTCAACTCTCCACTGTTCATGACTGTTGGATGGTTTGTTGCGAAATTCCGCTGTTGAGAGTCTGGTGGAAAAGCCAAATTGACCACAAGCGACAAGCAGAACCTTTTGGTTTCGGCAGCAAACACGGCCGCCGGAATAGACCATCGTCAAGCAACCGCAGCTGTTGTTTACCAACAGAACGTACAAGGGATATGTCTTGATACCTCCATAATACTATTCTTTACTAGTGAACTTATGACCAAAATTCTAGCTCACTGTCTTCAACGAAGGATTTCAATGACTGAAAAACGCAGAGATCATTTGAGGTCCGTGGGGAGTGGACCGAGCCCACCAAGCTGCAGACGGCCAAGACTCTGAGCTGCATGGACTGGGATCGTTCTGGACTGGAAATGGGTTGCTTCTGTTCACAGGACTTAAAGGCCTTAAAGATAAAGAATCTTAAAGAGACTTTGCAAGTGTGAATTGTCACAACGGCAGTGGAACTCTTTTTTTTTGCTGAACCGCAAAGACAGTGATCTGAGGGTGGTACTCTACTTTCATGGCGGAGCTTTCGTGCTGTGCCGTGCGAGAACTGAGCGAATGGTCGTCGGCAATTTGGCAACTTGATTTGATTGACGTGGAGTGGACGGAGAGTAGGGGGAGAGGTTCTATTGGTCTTCCCGAGGTTTGAAACTGCAACATTAGTGATTAATGGCAAGGCCGGCCAAAATGATCCAAAATGAGAATCTGCCTAGTTAGCCAGATGAAAATGCAGAGACATGGAGCACACATGAACACACCATAATTTGCTATAGGATGTCTTAGGATGTCCTTGAATGTTTCCACTTCAAGTTTACAATCTTGGCCTCTCCAAGCACCAAGGTCAAGGCACTCGGTGGATGCCGGGCCCTCAATGTTGACTATCCCAAGCCACCGGACAGCCCATTTCCTGCGGCAGTGGAGAATGTGACTTGTTGGTCCATTGGTTCTTGGCTAGTGGTTTTTATCTACATATCAATTTGTTGTATATACAGTAATAATACATAATATATATGGTTTTCTATGATTTAGATAATTTCATGGTTTGATCCCACTCGGGTAAAAAACAATGGCAAGGGCGACCTGCTGGGACCCCTTTTGTATTTTGCACCCCGTGCCTTGAGCACAAACACGCTCATTGTGATTTCTGCTCATGGAGAATAAATGATAGTAATAGATAGTATTAGATTGCGTAATATATAATATATATACTTATATAATATAATTGTATATGTATATATATATACAGTATATATATGTTCTAGGTCTGAGCTTTGTGGTGTACCGCAGTCAGAGACCAAGGCACTTGAGGTTTGGGACTGGTTATTGGCGCAAGGCATCGGTCCCAAGGTGCGACGGCGGGAGGGTGATTTAACATAGCCATGGTATAGATGGCCCATAGAAATAGATGGTTTACCTATAAAAAATGGTGATTTTCCATGGCTATGTTAATTAACCAATGGGAAAATATCATGTTTTGAATTCAAAAAATCTACTTCCGAAGTCATCTCAGAGATCCATTTCTGCACGTTCAGTGGCATTTGCTGTCAGGATGTGGTGGTCTCCGGAGACAGTGCCGGAGGAAATCTCGCATTGTCGCTCCTGTTCAGGTTGCAGGTGGGACACCGGATTTCATCCTGCACAAATGAGACTTGATGTATGTTGACGAGCCTGTGGCTACTCGATTTTGCCCGTATTTTGCCAAGCTCATTTTGAATTGTTACACAGACACTTGCGCATGTGGGTTGGAACTGTGGGTGGGAGATTTTGCCGCATGCATCCGCGTTGCGCTGCCGCACAGATCAGGCCAAAGGAGCTGAAATGCCTGCAGCAGCAGTTGCTTGGCATGTTTGTCATAAAGGTATATAAAGGTCATAATCTGTTGGTTCTGAAACACAATGTGCAGTCTTCTTTGATTGGCTAAACCGATAGGCTGTGCTTTTGTTTTGATCAGCAAGCCGGCGTATCGGGTGTTCACATGGATCCAGTGCGGCTTTTGTTTGGGCGAATGATGTGTGCCGGGGATCTCCGGGGCCGAAAAAGACCACCAGCGAAGCTCAGGTTTTATTGAGCCCTTGGGTAGAAATGCTGCCTTTCTCTTCAGAGTCTTGGAGAGAGGCCTGCCTGCAAGTATTGAACATGTATTGAACATATTGAAACTGAAGGTTTTCTGAGCGCATCATGAATCATCAAAGTTCACAGACCCTTTAGCTTTGTAGAGGGTGACCAGTGACTTACGCCATGAAATTGTAGTTCCTGCACTGTCACAATCTGTCATATCTCATGTTAGTGTACACTCTGAGTTACAGCCCAACTGTTCATCTCAGGATAATGTGCCTTATGACTACATTGGCAACTTTGGCAGCATTGGTCAGCCTGGTTTGTTTCACTAGGTCCTAGGTATCTGGTCAACAGCCCACAAGGGTGTTTTCTTAGTCTAGCAAGCTCAATCTGGGACTGCAGAGTTTCTGAAAGAATGACACTGTCTGTGTTTTACAAGCGCGTCTGCATGTTAATCATCAGGCAGGTGCCTGTCATCTTTTCGGAATTTCTGCTACATCTATACAATTCCATACAACGCCTATATAGTGTAGTGAGTCTAGTGGAAGTATAGTGCATGGCGTGAATGGACTTTGTGATTTGATTTTCAGCCATGAGGACATGTTCCTGTCGCGAAAACATAAACAGTTGGCTCTGTGACGAACAGTCTTGTCTTCAAGGTATTCTCCTTAAGACTCTTTATTTGATGTGCAAATTGTCTTGTGTCCTGAAAGGTCAAAAAGGGATGATGGAGCAATTTGTTGCGATGTACACATCAGGCGGCCATATGGATTCATTTAGTCATTGTGCTGGCAAAGCAGGAAGCACGTTGACACCTGTCCCAAGTGTGTGGAATTCTGAATCCACATCGTATAGATCGTGTAGGTAGTTTGTGGATGTTTGTGGATGTTTGTGGGAAAGGAGACCCAACATTGATCCAACCTGTACTATGCTTTCGCCCCAGGCGCCAGTCATTCGAACCCCTTAGTTGCACCATTGCACGCAAGCACCGAACAGCTTCGCGGATTGCCTCCGTTCTTCGGCAGCAAGGGGTGTCTGTGCGATGCGCTCCTGGAAGGTGGAAAGAGCCTCAGAATCTCCGTAACCACTTCAGTTCTGTCAGTTCTATGTTCCATCTTATTCCATCCTATTCCCGTTAGCATCTGCATCCTTCTGTCAGGAATCTGCTGTGAGTAAATCTCAATGGTAGTACTTAGGTCAGGAGGCCATGTTCAATCGCAAACTTCGTAGCAGTCGCATGACGTGTCATCGTTTTCCTCAGGCTTTGGATCTCAGTGGGAGGAGCAGAAATGTTGCGCTCCTCCATTGAAGGCTTGGCAACGGGGGCTAGATTCGCTTGAGTGTCACGCATTGCGTATCAAGAGATATCAAGAGATATCAAGAGTAGAGTATACTTAAATGGACATCGTATTTCATGCCAAAGCCACAAATCACAACTTCTTGTCAGGTTGGTTTGCCAACTAGCTTTAGCTTGTGGTGTAGGAACTTGGATAAGCCGGTTGCTTGCTAGGCGCTAGGCTGTTTGAAGTGGATGAACCACTGTTTTACACTCTTACACATCCTCCACTAGATCCTGTTGGCCATCAAAACTCAGTTGGTGTCAATACCTTGGATGGAAAGCCATGGAAAATCAAAACAGGTCTTGTACAACAAACTCTTCGGAAGTCTCAGTATCGCTATAGTGGCTGTGGCTCAATTCTGCTCAACCCCTTGGTCGCTTGGTGATCCACAAGCTTTAAATTATTTGGGATCATCCATGAGTGTTTTTCATGGCTACAATATATAATATTATATATATATATAATTAGTTATAGTTACTATATTTCATGCTTTGTACACACACCACCAAAGCAGTGAACGTGCTAGGCTTCGCTTTCAGGGCGCACGAGGCGGGGTTTCAATAGTTGATGTTGGTGGATTTTTGAGTGTACTCGGTGTGGCATCTGCCAGGCCAAAGGCGAAGTTCGTCTTTATGTTGGACCTGGAGCCTCAACATGTTTCACGCAACATCATGCAACATGGTAACTCAATGGTAACATAGGGATCTTGAGATTTGCCAGATATTATTCCTTTTCATCTTGATGTTTCATGCAGCTCTTCAAATTGTATTGTCTGAGTGTCGCTTTTCTGATGGGGATTGATTTTTTGAGTCCTGGTGCCGTACCAAACCAATTCGCCAGTTGGATTGGGAAGATCAACCTCTTGACAGCCTCTCTGCAGCCTGTTTCCTTATTTTTTCTCTTGACCTCAAGTCAATCCTGACTTGGAATTGGGTTCTTGGCGTGGGGCAAGACCAAGGAATGCCGCATGTCTATCAGCATCTTGACAGCATTGAGAGAACTGAAGGGTCCGCATGATCCACACTGGAATCCACATGTAAGATTCTGCTTCTTCTGCTTCATTGGTTTTTGGCGTAGGGCAGGTACGTTGGGAGCGGGGATGTTTCAGAGTTCAAGGCTCTGCTTCTGGGCCTACCGACCACCCAATGCCAGCTTGCTGCCACGTTGCTGCTGGACCTGGGTGGGGCAATGGGACGTGGTGAGCTGGACCCTGAGGTGTGCACAGCCGCACATGAGGCCAGTGATGAGGGTTCCATACTGTAGGATTTCATTTATATATTTTCTATATATATTATATATATATAGATATTGACAAATTTTCACATGTTTTACCATCGTGACTCACTCCAACTCATCAGCCCAGATATGGGATGATATGGCTTGTGTACTTAGAGTGGACCTACATGTTCAGCCATCCAACAACTGGGCAGGAGCTGCCGCACGCTGTGCCCTGGCTTTTGTACTCAGCAAGATCCAGGTCGGAGAGAAACTGAGGATCTGCAAATATCATCAAACACCCATAGAATTCCCAATTTGTAATCTGAAATTCAGATTGATGATATTTTATGGATTGAAATTATATGAAATTCATGATTTTTTCATTGAATTCAAATTGATCAGTGGTTTTTCACTGGTTGAACCATGGATCGGCCATCGACATCCTTTCTGAGCCAGGTCCTGTCTGGGAATCCATGGAGCAAGCGAGGTACTTCGTATGGTCTCGGAAAGTTTGGGGCTCCTGAGATCGGCTCCGCAAGCTCCGGAAGCACAGAGCCTGATTTCGTGAAGGATAATGATAGGAATACATATAGGAATACATGTAGGAATACATGAATTATATTGAATGATAATAATAAATTATAACTATATATATAACCATATTGAACTATGAATTGCACCATATTGCACTAGTTTTCAGAAGCTGTCCAAGAATGTCAGCGAGCGAAATGAGTTTTCGGGCTCTGAGTTTCTCATAGTAGAGCTTTCCACCGAAGTGGTCGCTCAGAGTGACGACGTAGAATCAACGGCCAGGCGGCCAGACACGAACATCGGCGCAAAGACTGTGCTGCCTCTGAAATCCTCTGAATAGATGCAAACTGCTTGCAGACTGAAACTGAGACCAAAGATGTCACTGCGAAGGCAAGAAAAGGTGGCACCACCTGTAAGTAAGTTCAGAACATGCTCTACTTTAAAAGCTGAGACCTATGGGTGCTTGTGTTTTCGAGACAGCTTGCAAAAAGATCACACGATCGTGAATGAAATAAGCATCCCATTTGGGGCTTTTTTAAATTATCTACTGCCAGCATACTTATTCCATGTGCCCTCCGATGCGTGGCAACACTATGATTAGCTGTTGCATGGTGCAATCACCAAGGGACCATCAGCCGATACCAGGACTGGTAAGCTGGGTGGCGTCAGGCCACCGCACAAGCGATTCGCATTACTGGGTGGGATCTGAAGCGAGAAGTACCTCATTGTGCTCTCAGTAGGAACACCTCCAATTGATTTGACTCTCATTGTGCTCGGACACAGCGATGGCTGCACGACGGGCCTAGACACATCAGAACATTCATGAACTGCGCAGGGCCAATATGATGTCTTTTTTGCTTGGACTTGTTCATAAGGCTTGCTAATTCTTGCTGATGGGTAGTTGAGTTTCCTGTGACTATGGTTGCTCAAGAAAGGTTACCATCATCGTTGTTGGTCATAGTTTCTCAATTGCATGCTTTGACTCTCTCTTCCGCGTTTCTTTTCGACTGCTGGTGGCCTTTCCAAGAACTTATCATATGCAAAACACACGCATACACAGGCTTTATACTGTATTAAGTATTAATTAATTGTGATGGATGGACGACCACCTATATACATACTAAAAGATCATGTGTATATTATAATATAATATATATATATATATATATGATATATACATATATATGATATATATATATGTATGATATATATATATATTATTATATATGATATATGATCACATATCCCCACTATATTCGGGTTGAGACTGTGCTTCCGCACACCTCTCAATGTGTGTTGGTAGGGGGGTCTTTGTTGCATTTTGTTGCAGGATGCTGAAGAATGCAGAAGTTGTGGGGGAGGCCCAAAGGAGTCCTGCTCCATCTCTTTGGATTCAGGGTGATTCACCATGATTCACCAGCATCGTCTTTAGCTTCGGCGGCGTGCCGATTTCCAAGGTCATCACCAGCCCAGGCTGTCTTGAGATCACAGCTGGGGAACTCAGTGGACCAATGTCACCTGCGGCATCCTGCGGCATCCTGCGGCATCCTGCGGCTTGCAGTTTCAGTATGCTTCATGTTTCAAATGTTTCAGTATACTAAAGTGACTAAAGTGACTAAAGTGACTAAAGTGACTAAAGTGACTCACGGCTTAAAACGTAATTTCGACATGTTTTTTTTTTGCTTTTCAAATGTGAGTCCCCACCTATGACAGCTTAGCAAGTCCTTTGACAGGATTCTCTCACCTTTCAAGCGACCTTGTGCTCGCACTCAATAGTTTTCGGAAATGGCCGCCGAGTTTTAGGGGGGCCCAGGGCGGTCGGGCGGTCCCCATTGGTCTCGACGAGGCACCTAATCAGCCTCTCCTTACCTTGAGATTCGACACCATACAGCAGGCATCGAGTCAGTGGTTTCTGCATGTTTCTGCACAGTGTGTTGAGAACCTTTGGATAACAGTGCCGAATAGCAGGAGTGATTCAACCGAAGTGGAACGGATACGTAGGTCGCTAATTTATACTCTTGTCGCAATCCAGGTCTTTTTGTGACGTGTGGATTTGCAATTTGTTTTCCTTTTTTCGATATTTTTTCGCATAGTTCTTTTTTGAAGGGATTCAAAACTTGCCTCTAGAATCCTGTAAAGCTCGAATTCAGAGCTCTACATTCACACATTTTCCCAACATTTCTCAACAATGTTGGTGATTAGGGGTACTATCTGGATGTCTCTGACTTTCCCAACTCGACTGTCTACCAATCAAATGCTGCGAGGCTGAGTACTGGGCTGCTCAATTGAGGGGCCTGATTCCAAGTCCTGGATGCTGGGGAGTTGATAGAGGATTCTGCCACATCAGTCAGGTCAAGCGACCAAACTCGCACCATGATTTTCAACAGGATCAAATCTTGCGGGGTTGTAGAATGTGTGCAAGACATTACGACATCCCCCTCTACATGGTACAGAGAAACAATAAGGAAACAATACACAGTCAGAAAATGCAATGGATACCTAGAGCAGCCTATGTTGCGTCCAGGTGCCGCGCAAGTGCTGCAAACCCCTCGAGGCTAGATGGAGGGGAACCACTTTCCAGCTTGGCGCCACATACAGTGCCAAGTGCCAACTGTAAGGTTCAACTCGCCCTCCCAGGTACCAACAGACGATGCATTTTGCATCATTTAGCATTGTGCAGCACCAAGAAGGTAGTCTGCGGTAGGTCTACAGTGACACCATGTACCAGCTTGTGTCATCTTGTGTCTGCCTCGGCCAAGCCAGGCCCTTATTCTGCCAGAGGCAATTCTGCACGAGGCCCCTACTCACGCAGTCGTCCAGGCGGGTTGCAGCCGACAGTGTAGCTGGTCATAGCTAGTCCCATGTAACATATGGATACATATGGGGCAAAGCCATGCTCACGCGTTGCTGCGTTGCTGCACCCAACGACATTGTATATAAATGTAACAGCCTTGGCGAATATTGACGATGTACTGAACGTACTGGCCAGTGAAGCCTCCAACGCACCGAGTCCTGTGCCAGGCTCCAAAATTTCACCATGGATGCCAGGTGTGGAGATTGCCGTGGTTGCGGATTGATTGGCGGGTCGACTTACCTACTGGGCCCTCTATCGGATCATCTAGGATCCAAGTTTCATGAATTGGGCTTGGGTACCCCCAAAATGGGATGCTCAAGAAATTGACGGCTCCACGGCTGATCCCCAAGGCGTAGACACTGGGATCAGCTTCTTTCCACAAGGCCGCAAGTCTTCAAAGGACCGATCGCTTCAGAACACCAAACTTTGTGATGATTGGCTGTGCGATGCTTACAGTATCACCATGTATCATCTACTTGGGGAGTCATTTTCAGTCCAAAATGAAGAGCTCCGACTTTGAAGCAGCAAGAAGAAAGCCTCCCAGATTGCAAGCACCAACCCATCAAACTGTCTTGAAGTGTATTCCTTGATTTTTTTTCAATACACTGGGCAATAGCTATCAAAGATGATCAAAGCTATCTTTCAACATTGTGTGTATCCTTAGTAGCTCCCTATTCCCTGGACTGCATTGAGCCTATAATCGAGCCACCACCACTGCTACCTCCAAAAAGAACAAAAGGAATGGCAAAACTGGGCATCGATTTAATTTAAGCAGTGATGAACGGACATGGGAGAGATAGCAGATGAGTTGCTTCTTTTAGATAGGTGCCAGTGCGAGTTGATCTCAATGAATTGATGTTCGCTATGGTCTCGGCCTAGTTGAGTGCTTCACATTTTTTCCAATGCCCTTTGTGTTTGGACATGTTTGGTATCTGTCCAGCTCATCAGCACCCTTTTAAGGCAGACGCAGTGTTCATGGGATATTGTAATCACATGCTACATGAAATCAGTATACAGTATATCAGTATCAGTATCATACGTATACACTGTAGTATATATATGTATATGTACTGTATATGTATGCTGCTTATGTATATATATATATGTATGATGTATATCAATGTACATGATTATATATATATATATATATATGTTAGAGGCCTACTTCCGCCAGCACGTCCAGCCTCCTCTTCCTGTCACACCGAATGCTGTGGACCGCTATGTCCGGCTGTTGCTCACGGCTGCTGGACCCACCTATTGCAACGAAGTCTCCTTGGGCGTAAAGATATTTGCCCGCAGGGTTCGCAACAGAGATCGTCTATCGCGAGCTCGTGCTTCACCACGCAAATGTGAAAAGCATCTGGGGCAGACTACATTTGCGCTGTGTCGAGGCTGGCAATGAGCTGGGCAACCTACTTCCGACCCACACACGGCACTGGTGGCCTATCGGAGGCCTATCGAAGACGTCTTTATGTGCAAGGTTCTAGCCAGCATCGAACTTACCCTTCGATCAGACTCTGAGTTCCTGTGCATTTCTATCGATGCTACTTTGAAAGTAGCTATGTCCATCAAGGGCCAAGCAAGCTACAGAAGCAGCGCCTCTGTCAGAAACCAGGCGTGCTTCGGAGATGACGAAGCATTGCGGCGGGTTCTCACTGTCAGAGGTCGCACAGGGGCAGTGTTAGCAATGCAGCTAATCAAAGGCGAAGATGCTCCAGAAGTTGCTCTTGCATTGCAGAGTGCCCTCTCGGAGATGGCTCGTGCGCAAGTTCGGTATGTCATGAGTGACTCACCGTCTTTGAAGCTGCTGCAAGCTTTGAAAGCAGTGTTCCAAAATCTATCTGGCCTGGCTTTGGATCCTGTGCACCTGGCCATTGTCTATGAGTACGCGCAGTGGCGCAAACGCACGCCAGGCTCCAAACTTCTAATTCTAAGGGAGTTGCTTCACAACGTGGTTCAGCATGACGCTGAAAAAGGCATGCTGTCATGGGGGCCTTTGTATGATGGTCAGGAGTCCGACCCCTTGTCTCGCCAAGAGGAAAAATGGCGACAGGAAATTCTAGGCTGGACACACACCCAGGCATATGCCAAGCGGGTGATCAACAACTTGGACTCGAATGTGCCAGTCTACACGCGCGTGAGCTTCATTGAAGCAGTTGCAGCCATATGCGCGCTGCACTCAAAGGAAGTCGACCGCAAAGTCACGGGCATGAGCAAGCCCGTGCGCCAGCTGCTTTGGAACGCGTGTTCCCCATCATGCTTGGGATGGTTGTTCAACAACCAAAGGGTGAGGCACTCCCTGGCTCCGGCAGAGCGATGCCTTTTACCTTCTGGCACCACTTCCAACGAAGCTCTCCACAGCCAGATCAATTCGTGGGCGCGCTCAACCCACGAATTACACCGCAGCACTTTGAAGTTGAAGCTGCAAGTGTACACATTGGGAAAGCAGCTGAGTCACTACTTGGCTTTGTGCTTCCCACCTGCGCGGCAAACAGCAGAAAATGTTTTGCTTGCACGCGGGCTGGGTCAAAGCCCTTGGACTTCGGAACTCTGGCAAAGATCTTGCTGCTGCCGCGATGATCCCGCACGGCCAGTCGCAGCTTGGCTCTTTTAATTGGTTGTCATGTTTGATGTTTGGATGCGTGCTCTTGTGCCATAGAATCGTATATGGCTGTTGGTTCTCGTGGCTGGCTGTAACGAACTTCTCAGGAGAAGTGCCAAGTTCCTCTTCATCAAGAGCGACTCACTGAGAGCCGGCGTGTCCGTCAATGGACATTGAAACAGCCAGACCGTCCTACCAGGAGACAGAAGTGTAGGAAACGCACGCCGCTGACTGTGCCAAGAAAGCACAGCGTGCGCAGCGGTGGTGTCAAGCCCACTAAGTAGGCTTTTCATCAGGCAGCACTCATTCGCTTTGAAAGAGACAAAACCATAGTATGCTGTGTTTCCTTGCTGTGAACCTGTGTGTTCTTGTCCGTGTCGCTGAGATGATGACTGAATTCTTTCATTGAAACGCACAGTTCATCGCAATGTCTTGCAAGTCACGAGGCCAGACCCACCACCTCCACAAGTTGGTGATGCTGCCGATTGCGTTGCGTGCTGGTTGCCCAGACTGCAATGAAGTTTCGATAGTTCCGTGGTGTGTGAAGTTTGGGCTTGATCGTTCTGGTCCTTCTCATTAAGCTCGCCAGCATAGCGGCACTGCGAGGTCATAGTGTTCGGATGGTGGCACGCTTGCCATATAGGGTTCGGATCGGTAGGGATCCAGAGAGCTAGCAGCCTCGCCAAAGGCCTAGATTCGGGTTCGTAGGTGTTGGGAGAGCCGGAAAGCTTGCAGGAGGTGGATGCATGGTCTGGCAGTCATCCACCGACAAGACATCGCCTTTCCATGGTGATATGACGAAGGGACGCCTTTGTCGCGTACGTGCTTTTATCCGACATGGCGACTGGCTAAGCCTAGAACCGCATTTTCGATTTCCGTGCTTGCTGCGATGTTACATCAGGATGTCCTATAGGCTTCGAAACCTCAAGGCGGCGATTATTCAATTTTCTATAGTTCCTCAACAAAAAACATACAGCGTGTGGCGTGTGTCTGTGTGGACATCGTCGTGTTCCAGAGAATGCGTTGTTGAAATCTAGAGACCTTCACCTGGCAAGTAGAATAATAACTAAAAACCTGTGATCCCTCAAGTCTTAAATTTTGACCCATGTTCATTTGTGAGAACATTTGTTTTCAGAAGTTTCGCTGATTTGAAGATGCAGAAGGGTTGTGTATATTTGATACACAAGTGTGCGAGTGTAAGCGGCCCAAAAAAGTGAGCTGCAGGTGCCAGTATTGTGGTTTCAGAACCCCGTCATTCTATACATAAAGGTCCCCTCCACATATATATATGTATAAATATGTACATATTAATATATAAATATCTGATGCAAATTCCTTATCGAGCTATATCACGATATCGGTGTATCATATTCCTGCATGATACTTCTATAGACATCAATGATATCCTGCTTTGGCACCGATGCCAATGTTTGGACAACCACAGGAGTCGCTTGGATCTGTCCGGGGGCCCAGGCAGGTGGCATCAAGCTGAAGGCATGTTCTTCTTTTATTCTGCCAGGTGGACTTATCCAATTTCCAAAAACTGTTCCAAGCCATCCAATTAGCTTTCAATTAGCTGCCACATTTCTTGTATAACATACAGGATTTATGTCTCCCAATGCACCTTGTGTGGCTTCGAATCATGCCTTGACGAAGGTTGGGATCCTATCGCTTTCTTTTCAGCTTCTCAAAAGCAAGACTCATGACATTGTGATATGTATATAAGCAGAAAGACTCAATTGCCCGGACGGCGTGGACTATCTGGAGTAGATTATGAAGTGCGCATGTCTCAAAGTTATTCGAAATCATGAAAGCCCTTCGTTTCCAAAGCCCCCCTGCCACAATGATGGCCATTGTGGAGCCGTTGAAAGGCTCAATTGGTTCAATTGTGCTATCCTTTGAGTTCTAAAAGCAGATTCATTGGTATCTTTCGTTTGTGACTCCCACATCAGGAAGCAATTTGCATGGCACAATAACAGGCTTGTGATCAGCCCTTGGTCCGAAAGCCTCGCCATGAAGTATCTTGCGGGATCCTCTGGCAAGCTACGTCCGAGATCCCAGGAGCCTGTGTTTGGAAGCTAATTAATGGACCAAACTTTTTTGAGTAAGCCATAGCTCCATAGACTGGATATGATTCGATGGGGTTCTGGGTGTCTGGCATTGGCTTCCGCTATAATTACTAGCACATTGTTTTCTTGGCTTCGTTTTGGGAGGCCTGAGTGAGGTTGTGGCTGCTTCTATGGTTGTGCCATAGAGTTTATATCAATCTTCACGCCATTTCTGCATATTTTTCATATTTCTCATACTTTTACCCTATACTTAGACCGTTGTAAACGCTTTGCAGCAGTGCATAGCAGTGCTCAGGGCATGTGGCTCTGGTTTTTCGCCATGGAGATCGAGCATCATCAGCTCCAGGTGCAAAGATGAAGTGAATCTGCAGGACCTGTCGGATATGTTGGATGTTCATTGGATATTCATGGGATACATGATACATGATAGACCCATTGTAGGATTTTTGTTGGATGTTTATTACTGTTTATTGCATGTTCGATGGATATTCGCCTATTCTGTCTCCCCAAATTTGAACATTGCAATAACTGCGAGAAGCACATCGTCCAATCCCTGTGGCAGGTGCTTCAGGTTCTGCTGAAGCCGAGGCAGAACGTGAAGCATGGAGTTTCTTGGCATGCGTCCGCTTGTCATGGAAATGACATAAGAAAACGCTATAAACATATATAAACAGGTAAGGTCTTGATTTAATCAGGACATGAGTTTCATTGAGTTTCAGTATTCCGATGCGTTCCCCGTATTTTCTATCCTGGTTGTTTTTGAGTGATCAGTTTGCACTATACATACTATACGCTAAAACTGAATGGTTCGGTTGGTCAGAAGCCGCTCTCCCACTCGAATTGTGGTACCCTCCCACTTGGCACATCTTGGCACTACGTTCTCAGGCAGTGCTTTACCATGCGCGAATTTAGCGGATTTCTTAGACCAATCCTTTCCCGTCAAGAGCCAGGCACCCGGGCAGCTCGTATTTAGTCAATCCGCTGAGTCTGAACAACTCTGAACAGAAATTTGAATAATAACTTTAATTTGATGTGAATTTTGATGTTCCAGAACTTCATGGTATCTTCATGCTCGTGGTTTAGCATAGTTTCTGTATAGTTTCTGTATGGTTTGCGTCTTTCAATCCATCACCCTAAGATCACAATTGGCTGGCCATGGATGCCACGGATGCCACGGATGCCATGGCCCAATCGGTGTTGTGCTGCAGGCCGCAGTGCCCCCATTGGGAACCGATGCCAAGCCTTTCGAGATGTTCCTTGGCTTAGACCAGCGCTGTACGGTTCTGCAGGATAGCTTTGTAACGTCTTGTAGTCACATTGTAGTCACCCTGCTGCCCAAGATTTGCCCAAGTATATTTGGGTTTGTCTGAAATGGAATACCCATTTGAGTCTCATCAATTTCAGAAGGTCAACATTAGATACTGAGTATTTAAGCGCTTACGCGCAACAGCCGGCCAGGGGCCCAACCATGGGGGCCGTGGCGGCGGACGTAGGTGTAGTGGTTCTTGCAGGGACCAAGACTGGCTAGTGCGGTTGTTGTGGTTGTTGTGGTGGTTGTTGTTGTTGTTGTGGTTGTTGTTGCTGTTGTTGTTGTTGTGGTTGTGGTTGTTGTTGTTGTTGTTGTAGTTGTTGTTGTTGTTGTTGTTGCTGCTGCTGCTGTTGTTGTTGTTGTTGGTGTGATTGTGGTTGTGGTTGTGGTTGTGGTTGTTGTGGCGGTTGTGGTTGTGGTTATGGTGGTTCTTGTGGTTCGTCGGACGAAAGAAAGCGAAGCAAGAAAGCAAAGGGTGCAAACGTGTGGGGTTGGTCGGTCGGGGTGTGTGCGTGAGGGTTTGGGGTTAGTGGGTTGGGGTTGGGCAGTGGTGGTTGGCAATTTCGGGTGTGGGGTTGGTGGGTTGGGGGGCTATGTTGCCCCGGCTTGAGGTTATGTGGGCCCAGCTTGGAGCTATATTGGCCCATCTTGGGGCTATGTTGGTCCATCCAAATTGGGGTTGGTGGGTTGGGGTTGGTCGGTCGTAGTTTGCGCTTGAGGGTTTGGGGTTGGTGGGTTGAGATGGTGAGTGGTGGGTTGTGCTTTTGGGTTTGGGGTTGGTGGGTTGAGGTTGGTTGGTCGTGGGTTGTGCTGGAAGGTTTGGGGTTGGTGGGTTGGGGTTGGTCAGTGGTGGTTTGTGCTTTTGGGTGTGGGATTGGTGGGTTGGGGTTGGTCGGTCGTGGTTTGTGCGCGAGGGTTTGGGGTTGGTGGGTTGGGGGGCTAGGTTGCACCGGCTTGAGGTTATGTGGGCCCATCTTGGAGCTCTGTTGGCCCATCTTGGGGCTATGTTGGTCCCTCTTGGGGGCTATGTTGGCCCATCTTGGAGCTAGGTTCGCCCTTCCTGACGCCTGGGTGTTGTTGTGATTGTTGTGGTTGTGGTTGTGGTTGTTGTTGTTGTTGTAGTAGTAGTAGTAGTTGTTGTTGTTGCTGTTGCTGTTGTTGTTGTTGTTGTTGTTGGTGTGATTGTGGTTGTGGTTGTGGTTGTGGTTGTGGTTGTTGTGGCGGTTGTGGTTGTGGTTATGGTGGTTCTTGTGGTTCGTCGGACGAAAGAAAGCGAAGCAAGAAAGCAAAGGGTGCAAACGTGTGGGGTTGGTCGGTCGGGGTGTGTGCGTGAGGGTTTGGGGTTAGTGGGTTGGGGTTGGGCAGTGGTGGTTGGCAATTTCGGGTGTGGGGTTGGTGGGTTGGGATTGGTCAGGCGTAGGTTGTGCTGGAAGGTTTTGTGCGTGAGGGTTTGGGGTTAGTGGGTAGGGGTTGGGCAGTGGTGGTTGGCAAGGTCGGGTTTGGGGTAGGTGGGTTGGCGTTGGTCAGTGGTGGTCCGTGCTCTTGGGTTTGGGGTTGGTGGGTTGGGGTTGGTCGGTCGGAGTTTGTGCTTGCAGGTATGGAATGGGTGGGTTGGGGTCGGTCAGTGGTGGTTTGTGCGTTGAGGTGGGTTGGGGTTGGTCAGTGGTGGTTTGTGCTTTTGGGTTTGGCGGGTTGGTGGGTTGGGAGTGGTCGGTCCTAGCTCGTGCCGTCTGGTGTGGGGGTGGGCCCATCTTGGAGCTACTTGGAGCTATGTTGGCCCATCTTGGGGCTACGTTGGCCCATCTTGGGGGCTATGTTGGCCCATCTTGGGGCTAGGTTGGCCCATCTTGGGGCTATGTTGGCCCATCTTGGGGCTATGTTGGCCCATCTTGGAGCTATGTTGGCCCATCTTGGGGCTATGTTGGTCCCTCTTGGGGGCTATGTTAATGTTGGCCCATCTTGAGGCTATGTTGGTCCGTCTTGAGGCCCATGTTGGCCCATGTTGACCCATCTCGAGCCACAAGATCCGAAAAATGGGAAAAAAAAGGGAAGAGCAAAATACCCTGTAAAACGCAGGATATTTTGGCCTGACCGGGTGGGTCGGCGGCAGGGGCGGCGGCCCCTCTCTCCTACGGAGAGGAGAGAAACGCCTTCGGCAAGGACACGGCCAGGGGGCCCCTGGCCGGATTAAAGGGCTACGCCCTCTGCCGCCGACCCCTGGACACTGGAGGGTCATGCCTGCCTCTGTGTACAGTCAACATCACAGTTTATCATCGCATATATTTTGGGCATCGTGGCAGCTGAAAGAGTGCATCAACACATGTCAATGACTTCTTCTATCTTCCAAGCCTGTAGAGAGATAGAGAGAGGGTCATGGCGGCCTCTGTCTGTAAAAAATCTCTATTTTCGCCATTATCAGTAAAATCCATGAACTGAGATGCATCAATGACCTTTTGCACCCATCAGTGAGAGCTGTTTTCCATCAAAGGGTGGTGTAGCCCTCCAAGACATTTTTTTTGATGGATAGCACCAACAAACCCTTCTGATTGTCTGTGTTTCTGCCAAGGCTTCATTATAGGAAGCTCTTTTCCTTTTGACCATCATTGTAGGAACCGTTGGAACCTGGTATGAGATCTACTACGGTATCGATTTTGGATGGCATTTTTTTTTGGCGGGCTATTCAGTACTGGGTGGATGGGGATCTGTATGAATTCATCAACCTAAAGAGTTCGGCTACAATTGGGATAGCCACCCCAGCTACCAACTGCCAGCATTGCAGTGACGGAGAAGGAGATGAGGAAACGTGATCAAAAGTAAAAAAATGAAATCCACATGACTGTGCACGATGCCATCATTTTGTTTGTTTGGTTCTATACGCCTATGATCCTTATCTATATTCGGGGATTTGGATGTTTTTTTCTGCTGACCGAAGCCAAATGGGCCGTGAATAACGAGATGTGATGGATTCATTCTGGTTTGAGTTTACGGGACGGTTGTGGGAAACCAGGTTCACGAAGTTCTTTCCAAATAGAAGGGGTTCGTTTGATGTATCCCATAAAAGAATTCCAGGAAGAACCGTGCCCGCGAAGGCCGGGTGTGAAAATAAAGAACGGCAAACAGATGCGCCGGTACCAATGTCCATTCTGCCAGCAACATGTGAACAGCACTATAGCGAAAGTGGGCGAATTGATCATAGGTATGCGTGCGGAAAAAAGTTCCGTGTCGCTGGCGGCAATGTCACCGGCCGCATGCACAAGCACGCATGCCCAACCTGCGGAACAATTGTTTACTCAGAACAGGAAAGGGGCCAAATCAAAGCGACGCACAGAAACAATGCCGGACGCACATGCCGCCGGGAAAGCTGGTACGCGACGACACCGCTACACTAACAACAACTGCCAACTGCCCTCCTACACTGCCAACTGCCAACTTGCCTGCGTCGTCTTGCAGCTGGCTTTCGTGCTGCACGGCTCCGGTCAAGGGACCCCCCGCAGGGCTCAAACACCATGGCAGTGAAGGACGGAGCGGGCCCGCGGCCGGCAGCCCAGACTGCCAAACGTTGCTTTCTGAACTGCCTAGAAACTTTCAAACCTTGCTTTTACCTGCCCTCCTACACTGCCAACTGCCAACTTGCCTGCGTCGTCTTGCAGCTGGCTTTCGTGCTGCACGGCTCCGGTCAAGGGACCCCTCGCAGGGCTCAAACACCATGGCAGTGAAGGACGGAGCGGGCCCGCGGCCGGCAGCCCAGACTGCCAAACGTTGCTTTCTGAACTGCCTAGAAGCTAGCTTCAAACCTTGCTTTTACCTGCCCTCCTGCACTGCCAACTGCCAACTTGCCTGCGTCGTCTTGCAGCTGGCTTTCGTGCTGCCTGCGTCGTCTTGCAGCTGGCTTTCGTGCTGCACGGCTCCGGTCAAGGGACCCCCCCGCAGGGCTCAAACACCATGGCAGTGAAGGACGGAGCGGGCCCGCGGCCGGCAGCCCAGACTGCCAAACGTTGCTTTCTGAACTGCCTAGAAACTAGCTTCGAACCTTGCTTTTACCTGCCCTCCTGCACTGCCAACTGCCAACTTGCCTGCGTCGTCTTGCAGCTGGCTTTCGGGCTGCACGGCTCCGGTCGCTGCCAAACGTTGCTTTCTGAACTGCCTAGAAACTAGCTTCATACCTTGCTTTTACCTGCCCTCCTGGCTTTCGTGCTGCACGGCTCCGGTCAAGGGACCCCCCGCAGGGCTCAAACACCATGGCAGTGAAGGACGGAGCGGGCCCGCGGCCGGCAGCCCAGACTGCCAAACGTTGCTTTCTGAACTGCCTAGAAACTAGCTTCAAACCTTGCTTTTTCCTGCCCATAGTGCCAAGCGTCCTGCGGGCGGCCGTGCTTGTCCAATTTTCCCTCTTCGCCCCTTGTTGCTAGTAAGGCCTCCTCTGACGCGCTCCCCCTGCTGGCGGCAGGGGTCGGCGGATATCTGAGTATCTTGTTCCTCTGATGTTGATTTGATGTTGATGTTGATTGATGATGTCATGATTTGGGTACCCATTTGATCCCATTTGCCTATCAGTCGACACACATTTGCTGATTTGGCGCGGAGTTAGGCTGACCACCCTGGGGGGCCAGCAGCTCCAAGACTTTGGGCAGCAACTTCGTCAATGCTACGGTCTGCTGCCTATGGAGGCTGAGAGCTCAGCATAGGGCCAGAATGGGCCATATGGCCAGAGATCTAAGACTTTCTAAGACCCAGGAGTCCAGGAGACTCAGATGGGCAGAATCGAATTTTGTTGGATTTTGTTTTGTTCACAATCTGATTTGGTGGGTAATTACTGAAGTTTTCGGCCAGCACTGATTGCAATGGTTCCTCTTTAACTTGCCTCATCCATCTCCGACAAACCCCTTGGCGGAGGTTGCAGCCAGCAATTTCCGTCGAACGCAGCAAAGCGCGCAGTTCTTCTTGATGGGTTACAGTGGCCTTACGGCGCGGAGCGGTCAGTTGTGGTGGCATTGTTATCATTGTTCATCGATGCCTAGTCAATACATGGGAGAGGGTCCTTTCTTTCAATATGTTTACTTGATAATTCTTCATCCGTTTGGGAGCTGAGAATTTTCTCCGGAGGCATCTGCGAGTCCCAATGCCCAAAATCTGGAGCGCGTGTTGGTTCGCAGAAAAGAGGAGCCTTTCTGCGGTGTTGATATTCGTACAAAGCTGAAATGTTTCTGAAGATACCAAAGTGTGGTAGATGTGGTACATTTTCATACAGTGTCTATGTTTTGAGTGTTTTAGTTGCATGACATTTTGGTAGCCTCCATCCCTGGAAGATTCGCAACACTTTGATCGATTCTTGCTTTTGAGCTATTCGTTGTCCACCACTTGATTAATTAAACCACAACTTGCCACTCTCGTAGGACTGCGTCATCAATTCTTTCGACAGTGACTTTGAGAGCACCGAGAAGCCTGTTTTGCTTTCAAGAACAGAACCTATCACGACATCGCGACATATCACTGGATGCTCATGGCAAATTGAACAAAGCATGCAAGAGTCGTAGTGTGGGAGGGAAGCACACCATTTGCATGATGCACTTGGGCAAATGCCGTGTTTGGTCGTCGGAGATCTCTTTTTGTGGCCGCATTGCTTTAAGATTGTGCTTTAGTCGTGATTTCAACGGCATCTCGACGCTGCGAACCGAGGATACATGCAAGAATTGATGCAGCGCCTTAGAAGTGACCCACCGTTGTTTGTTTGTTTTTTTCCCGCACAATGGTGAGGGGCATTTTTTTAACAGTTGTATTTGTATATTTTTTCCTTTCAACATATCATATTACAGTATGTACATACATAACAGCTGGAAACGATGTTGCATGGGTTTTGACTCATATATATATATATATAGATGCATGCAGCAATTTGAGGTTACGTTTGCAATGACATTAATTGGTCCAGATTGTGATTTGTTCAACTGGTTTGCCAGAATATCACGACCATGTTGACCCGTCTCAGGTATTGAAGCGGCTGAGAATTTTGCCGCCCAGGAAGAGGCTTGATGTGGTGATTTCAGCACCAGTCGTTCTTGAAGGCAGATACATAACGCTACATGTTGAGGCCAATTCTAGGGTCTAGAGATTCTAGGTTCTAGTTTCACGATCATTTCTTACAAGAAGTCTGGTTTTGAGCGAGAAACCATGTCCCTAGAAACTGTTCAAAAACTCCTTATGACATCTTATGACTTTATACTGTACAATACTGTAGAATATATCTAAATAATGCTACACTATTTAGTGATGGTAGAAGGTGTTAGAGCAATGGCAGTGGAGTCAACGGACACTGAGAAGAGAAGGGGCCGACAAGACATAGGTGCATGCGATATTATGAACGATTTAGTGCGTCCGCTTTATTTGCTCCCCAGTATGTGCACACTCCGGTCCATATCAGGCTGAAAGAACATCCAATTCACGGACATCGGGCACGAGACAAACCCCAAAACCGACAAGGAATGAACATAATTTGTTGCATCTTGACTCATCTTGTTGAACCCATGGCAGGCAGATGGCTTACCCGATGTCAAGGAGCAGTTGAAGTCAATGCCGCTCTTTGGTGCAGATGGCCATATGCCTGGACGCTTTTGTAACTTGCCCGCAGCTTCGCTGCTAAACGAAAGCAGATGGAGTTTGGCTTTTAGGACTTAAAGGCCCCTCAAAAAGGCGGTTCGAAGTCCTGATGACGCCTGATGCATCCTGACACTCATTAATTAATTATCTTCAATACTGTGCCTGTAGGATCCTGTAGGCTCAGGCTCAGGCATAGGATTTGCCAGTCTGGCAGTTCGCTGAGTGCTTTGAAGGCAAAAAGGAGAGTTCTATCTTTCGAGGTCCCAGCATGTCGCAGCTAACTCCCCGCTTCATTGCTTTAGTCACCAAGCAACCTGACCCTTTTTTGAAGCCAGTAGTGTTGAGTCTGCGTTGAGTCTGCGTTGAGTCCGTTGATTCGATATTCGCCCCATAGACTCCTCCCTTTGCCGCCAAGCCTGGCTACATGCCTGGGATGTGCTGACGTGTCTTCGTGCACATGAAGAGCTCCCAAAGTTGGAGACCCTCCATGCGCTGATGCACCTGCAGCCGAAAGCAGCGCAACATGTGCTGTGGCGCTTTACCAAGTACTATGAGGACTGTGAAATCGGGGTTGGACATGGTCGGACCAGATTCCTGATGATTCCGGTCAGGGGAAGTAGTTAGTGCGCACCGTGTGCACCAATTAGTCTGTGTTCACGGCACCCTTCCAGGACCCAGAGGTGCTGCGAATGACAGCTGGCGACCTCTTAAAAGAAGTGAGCACTCAGAACCATGGCCAAGCGATGGTGGAGCTTTTGCATGGGATGGGCATGGAGTAAGGATGAGTAAGGGATATCGAGGGATTGTTCCCAATCACCTGGACCTAGAATGTGCTGGTGTAGCCTTCAAGGTTGCAAATTTGGAAGCGGTCCATTTAGCAGTGTTGATATTTGTGTGACATCAAAACTTGACGCCCATGGGTGTGTGCATCATATCTAATCGCAGACGGCAGTGTCGTGTTTGCACTGTTTGATCCTGGTCAGTCTGAAAGACAGGGGCTCCAGTGGCATTATCAACGTCCTCAACGTCCTGCAATGACCCTGTCTTTGTGGCTCATAGTTGTCATAGATCCCCAACGGTCGCACTAGTCGCACTCTGAGGATGGACAGATGCACTCAGGAGGACAAGCCTACACAGCTGATGGTCATTGGCCTTACATGTTGAAAGCACGAGCAGGGGGGCATTAAGCATACAATACTGCGATTATTACTATAGCCATCTATAGCCTATAGTTTTGGAAGAAAAGGCTGCACAAACTCTACAGTAATCCAAGTAGATCCAAGTAGACATTCCACAACCGGATTGTGACAAGGTTTGGATGCCTACGGCTCAATCCCTTTTTTGTTTTTTTCCACATTTTTCTACCATGTTTCTGCACGCTCACATTTGACCAAGGTCTATAGCGGGCATGACACTACTGTGATGCCTGTGCTCAAGGCGTGGTATTTCCCAGGAACGAAGTGACACCTTGCCAAGACAAGTTGTGAGTCCTGGGACTAGAAGTGTGTCCATTTTACTGCTGGACCTTTGCCACGCATCAATCCAATCCAAAAACTCAACAACTGGCATATTCCCCACTTATTTATACTTATTTTCTAATTTACTAAAGCCACCTATTCAACTCCGTTTGAGTTTCCTTTCCATTGTCTTGTCCATCACCTTGCTGTTGAGACACCAGGCCTTGAGTCTTTGGGACGGCAGCTGGCCGCCCTTTGCAGCGGAAATCCGACTGGAGCTGTGGAAAGTGACGGAGGCCACCAGACTTCCCATGACTTCCCTGTCACACTTTGCTGTTTGTCAACGGCTACATCTTTTGCAGCTACATTGCAGGGGCATTCGGTGGATACTTGGCGTGTGCGTGCGGTTGGCAACCAGGCCTGGCCATTTTCTCTTGAATGTGATGCTCTCCAGTAATGTATAGTAATCTCGAACATCGTGCTGTTCAGATTTTCTCATTTCAAATACAGTTTTCTCATGTTTTCTCAAGATCAGATTTTGTTGCGGTCTCTGACAGTTCCACTGATGTTGGATGCAAAGCTACAAACTAGGACCAGTTCCGTCACAGGAAATTGTGATTCCTTCCCATCCTAGAGCTCCATGGTGTTCACTCTGAAATACGGTCACATGAATTAGTGCCACCTGGGTGAAGCGGCACCAAGAAGAGGAAGTCATGAGACCGACTCTCCGCAGGTTGGCGATGGGGTCGCTCTTTTCTGACTCTCGTCTCATTTCAGACTTTGCCATCTTTGCCTGTCAGCAACACCCATGTGACACCCATGTGACACCCATGTGACACCCATGTGATCATCGTTTGCAGAGCTGAACATCTCGGACTCGAAGCGCCAAAGCGCCCAGGTTCGCTGCGGGACTTCCAGCTGAGAGTGCAACAGGCCAGGTTTAGCGAATGATGGCATGAAGATAGCATGACATACCAGTCGACCATGGAATAGTATGGTAAAGCATGATAAAACCAGATGTTTTTTTTTCAACTCGTAGCATTAAATCCGTGAAATGGCTGCAAGATTCAGACTGGCAGAAGTTGCTCCCAGACACACCAGCGGTCACATCAGCCGCTGAAGGTTGCCTCTGGTGCTGGTCCAATATTGCCTCCCAACCTTTGGTGCCCGGAAGAGTGAAGCTGCTGCGTGTGGCCGTGAAATCCGTGGTGCTCTTTTGAGAATCCTTCATCACTCCGGGTTTTTTGACCCAATGAGGGCGTTGCTTAAAAATTGATACATGTTCTTCAACGTTGCTTTATCCTGCTTCTGTTTTCCCCCCGTGAAATATTGTAGAGGTGCATGTTCAGGATTGCAGGATTCTTGACAGGCATGCCGTGCCGTGTGTACTCGCTGCATTAGGTTGATTCATTGAGGACTGATTCGCTCGGAAAAATATTGCCTTGCGGCTTGCAGTGGCCTGGGTGGCACTTGGTGGCTTTTGCAGCTTGGAAGCTGCTGGCCAGCCCATTCCCTACCTATCCCTACTCTCTTAAAAATGGAATTTGAGGGGGGGGGAGTCGTACTGAAATTTCATTTTAAAATTCAATTTTTGCAATCATGTTTTCTCAATGATCAAAATTCCTCATCATTCCATGTCATTGGCAAGCAGGTGAAAATTAAATACTCGCGCTTAGCAGTATTCGAGGGGTTGGATCACTATCCCAGGGTTTCCAAGCAAAGGTTGGTTTTGTCCCCCCCCGCCCTCCCCCTCTATAGGGGTAGGGATCCCTACCTAGTTATATACATATTACATACATTCAACATGGCTCAATACTACAGGATCAAGTGTTGCTGCTTCTGCCAGGATCTGGCCAGATAGTCACACCACTTACTTGTACCGGATACATACAGAGAGGTTCTCCTCTACCCAACATGTGGAAACACCAAAGTGGTGTTGGTGTTGTAGTACTACCCACAGTTGGCCCGACAGAGGTATCAACTTCTCAACGGAACAGACATTCACGGCATTCTCGCCCTTACAAGGCACTGGGAGGGCCATATCAAGGCAAATAAAAGTTTATAAAAGCATGGTCTTGTTGCCAGGGTGCAGAAGCAGCATTGCTACTGTGCACGATAGTGGGCAGACAGCTTTCAAAAAATATGTCTCGGAGTCACAAAGTCCGCACAATCTGCACAAGGAACTTCTTCTTTGACAAATATTGCAAATGAGAACGATCGGGGGTTGACCACCACTATCAACATGCAAGAATGAGTAACGATATGTAAGATATGTAACATTATGTACCAACAGCCTGCTTGTTCCCCAGAAAGGTTAGGCGGTTGGGATTGCTTTTAGGATATGAAACCCAATGATCCCAAGAAACAATTGCATGAATTACCATGACAACAACCACTAAAGGAAATTGACGGATTTGGTAGTGGTTATATATAATTATATAATTATATGATCTTATATGGTTATATGAAGTATGAAGTTATATGATGTTATGTGGTTATATTCTGAAGGTTATTTTCAATAACAAGACTAAAACATGACCAATCTCCAAGGGTTTTCGAGTGGCCCATGTCCAGGCACGTCAGTGCTCCGAGGCAGCTGAGAAGGGGAAGGGGATAAACACCATAGACCGATAGTTCTGCTTAAAGTATTGTGTAATATATATATATATGATATGTATATGTATATATATGTATATTAGATACATGTATTCAATTTTGTTATAATCCATAAAAAGCCTAATGATGGGGATACTTATGAACAAACGAGTACAATTGGAAAGGATATGGAGGGGCCTCATTGAGGGGTATTTTTTCATGGCTCAGTTGCTGAAAGCGCTTTCGCTCCGACATGTGATTCCGCTTTCAGCCTCAGCAGCTCGCGATCCGGGTTTCGTTGGGGATACGCATTGAACTAACCGTTGATTATGCAACTTTACGAAGAGAAACATCAGAATACGGTAATGTACAGCGGGGTGGACCGCACGCCAGGATAGCACCAAAGAGAGCTCAGAGGAGCCGAGTGCTGAACAGGGCCAGTGGTTCCTTACAAAACACGTTTCGATGCGTTTCGTGTTGACTCTTTGCCCAAACCTCCAACGGACCTGGGCCAAAGTCCAGTGGTACTGTTCACAGCATGGCACTGAGATGCACTGATCGATGCTGTCCAAAGTCAAAACTTTGTCAACTACACCTCCTTTATCCTCCTTTACATTCCTTTACTCACTTGCAATGTAATTACTATAAGATCGTCATAATGAGACAAGAATATCGCGCAGAGTGCAGGTGTCTTCGTGAAAGAATCACCTTATTGCACTTCAAAGCGTGTGAATTGCACCATTGATCATGGATGATGTCAGACATTGACCTGGCTTTTCATTTCTTTTGGCTCCGGCCGCCCCACGGATCCCATCAGATCTTCAGCCATGCTACGACTCTTGTGGCAAAAGTGTTGACCGCTTCGCTGGCTGTTGCATGCGCATTAAGCTGTGTTGCGGAGATCGCTTTGTCAATCAACAGTGGTACTCGGAGCTCAGTGCGATCCAGGTGCCTTGCTTTTGAGTCCCTCCAAACTGTGTTTCAAGTGTCACCCACCTAGGGATCGAATTAGACCTTCTAAGAAGCTTGCAGTTCGATGTCTGAAAACGGTGGTGGAAGTGAAGAGCGAGGTGGTGCTTGGTCCAATGTTCCCACCTGGGATGGCAGCCCTTTGACGTGGAGGCAGTTCAAAAGGGAGATGAAATGGTGGGTCAGCAGTTTGGACCTGGCATCAACAGCCAGGTATAACTTGGCAGCAAGATGGTTGATGAAGCAGTCTGGCATTGTGCGCCAGCGTGGTGAGGAGTTCGACCCGGACGAGCTGAAGCACCAACCCCAGGTTGAGGCCCGGGATCCTGATTCTGGTGATATGGTGGTAATCACTCCTGTTGACTATCTCAGCGGTTTGAATCGTCTGTTGGAAGCCCTTGAGGGTATCAATGGAAAATCAACACTGGATAAGCGCGGTGAGCTGAGGAGTCATTTTTACAATCAGTTGCATCGGAAGCCATGTGAGCGAGTCAGCGAATTTTCAACTCGCTTTCGCACGGCTGTGGCCGATCTGAAAAGTGAAGGAGTGACTTTGCCCCCATCTGAATTGGGATGGTTTTACATGGAGAAGCTTGGTTTGGATTCTTTGCGTAAACAACTGCTTGAAACATCCTTGCAAGGACGTGATGAATATGACCACATTGAACAGGAGTCCTTGCGTCTTTTTCGAGACCTACATCAAGCAGACCCTCTGTTCAGAAGACTTGGCAGTGATCGCATGGATAACAAGCCCAAGCTGACAATTAGACGTATGTTTGGATCTGGCGCTACGCCATCTGGTTCGAGTTCAGCTGCATCTTCAAGCTCTTTTCGAACGTTGTCAGATGTGAGCCGTCGATCTGGCTCATCCACTCCGGCGAAAAGGGTCTATTTGACTGAAGTGCCGGAGGATACAGTTGATGAACCGGCGGATGCTGAGCCGGATGGTGCTGAGGAGGAAGCGGAATCATCCTTAGAGGCTGCAATTCAACGAGAAGCTCAAGCATTTGCAACAGAACTTGAAGATGCGGAGCAGGATGGCATGGACCCTGCGGCACTTGAGGCTTTGGAAGCCAACTTTGAAACGGCAGCGGAAACCCTGGTAACTATGAGGGAGGCTCGGACTCGTCTTCAAGAAATTCGAAAAGACCGGGGATACAAGAAAACGGATGGGAAGCCTGGCAATCCTTCCAAGAAGAACGCCAAGCACCCATGTTTCGATTGCGGCCTTCCAGGCCACTGGGCAGGTGACAAAGAATGTCAAAAACCCGGACAGGGACTTGCGAAGAAAGGCGTGAAAGCTGCCATCAAGCAAGTCCGCTTCACTGAAGTTTGTGCGTCAGATGTTGATCCAACACCTCTTGTGGATGATGGAGCACCGATTCATGAAGCTTCCATGGTTTTGCATTCCCCTGGACTTAGCCTTGACCAAGCATTGCATGCCAACATCTACGGCACCAGCCACCCAGTGATGTTGTCCGATGCCAGGAACATTTCCAAGGACAAGATGCTCGTCGGTGCTCTCGACTCAGCTTGCAATCGTACTTGCACTGGGCCAAAGTGGTTGGAAGCCTATACAGCCAGACTTCGTGAGTCAGCCCCACCTTTTGTGACTGAGCTGATTCAAGAAATCACGGAGCATGAGAACTTCAGGTTCGGCAATGGTGGAGTGGTGCCTAGCACTCATCGATGGCGAATCCCAGCATGTGTGGGTGGTCGTGTTTTGCTGATTTGGGTGTCATTGGTTCCAGTTCCATCTCTTGGCCTGCTTTTGGGTCGTGATTTTTTGGAGTCAGTTGGCGGAGTGCTGGATTTTGCAGACAAAACTATCAGCTTCAAGCACCTTGAGGCCGAGACCCAACGTTTGGAGCAGATGTCTGCGGGGCACTACATGCTGCCTCTTCTTGCAGAGCTTTGGCCGAGGCTCCCAGTTTTGCGATGGAAGCGTTGTGGTTTGGATGGCATCATTGAATTGCAGATGGGTTCAAAAGATTGGTTGCATCGTTGTTTGACTGACAAGAGGAATGAGTTGAAGACAACCAGCAAACAAGTGAGTGACCATTTTCTTACTGAGCATTTCAATGAGAATGTTTTTTTTGGACCTCCGGCTCAAAGCAAGACTGCGGACGTTCACATGTCAAGCAGTGCATTCCAGACGCATATCGTGGAGTCTTTTGGTGATGAGTGCCTCAGAAGCCCAATCAGCGCCTCAGACATGGCTGTTGGGCCCACTAGATGTGAACGAGACAATCAGGCACCTGAGGCCAGCGGCAGCAAAGATGTTTTACGAGGAGACAGGGTCCTACGGCCAAATTTGGTACCGTTGGGAGAAGGTTCATCCTTCGCGCCCAAGAGCGTCGAGCCTGGCACGAACAAAGTTTGCTTTTGTGGTTGCTATCGCGCTCGCAGCTACGTTTTGTGCCTTTTCCATACCCTTCCATCGAAACTCCAAAGCAGTGGGAGGAACAGGCTCGTGCTCAATGTCAAGCTGGAACCCTCATTGGCTCTCATTTGCAAATGGCCTTGGACAAGAAGAGATTCAATGCCCAGAACTTGCAAGCCTTGAGCCAGTTTCGCAATCGTTGCGGATGGAGGCTGGCATTCCTCGAAGATCCAGTTTTGGATGGCTTGTTGGCCGCTCGATCCCACCGTGGTCAAGCGAGCAGACTTAAGCAAGCTTCCATGACCGAGTTGAAGAAGCAAGCTGCCGCCGAGGCTCAAAAGACTGGTCGTGCTGCGGCCATTCGTCAGTTGATTGGCCCGAGAGGTGGACTTCCCACGCTCAAGGGCGACCTGATCAAGTTGGCACACCTGGTGGATGTTCAAGTGGAAGAGAAGGACACGATCCCAGTGATCAGAGCCAAGGTTCAGCCCATTGTGCAGGACATTGCAATGACCTGTCCGGCACCTTCGGCACCCAAAGCCAAATCCCTGGTCGCGCCTTCGACACCAGCTCCAGCATCGCCTCAGCCAGAGGGCGCACCTTCGAGATCAACGTGGTCCGTGCTTTCAAGCCCCAGTCCAGAGTTGAGGACAGTGGCCGACATGGAGCGCCTGGGTCGTCAAGAAGCCCTGGCAGATCAAGTGCAGTTCATCGAGGACCGCATGAGTCAGATGCTGGAGAACCGGGTGGGCACCATGTTGAACGAATCAGAGAACCGAGTGCAGGGTCTTCTGTCTCAGGTGGTGCAGCATGTGATGGCAATGAGTTCACAGCAAGTGAGCAATCAGATGGAGCCAGCGGATGCCGAGATGTTTCCACCTCAGATGCCGAAGTGAAGACAGATGCTTTCAAGTTGAGGGCAGACTGCAAAGTGAAGCCTGCCGTCAGGCAGATGATTTCTCAGGCTTGGCAACGACACCGCAAAGATCAACTGGCGGTGTCCACCAACCAACAACGAGTCATGGAAGTGTTCAACATGACTTGGATCAATGAGATGAAGCAGCATGAGAATCAGGTTTTCACGGTGGACATGAGCTTTCCAGATCCTTTTGTGACTGAAGTTTTCACCGACACGGAACCCATTGCTGCTGCAGCTCGTCGTATGGGCCTCAATGCTGGTCACAGCCTGACGTTGAAGACGGGTTGGGATTTTTTGGAACCCAATCGCCGAAAAGCTGCGTTGAATCTCATTGATTTCCTCAAGCCTGAAGTTGTGATTTTAGCTTTTCCTTGTGGCCCTTGGTCACCCTTGCACCGTTTGAACCCTCCAGCGGATTTGCAAGAGAGAAAGGAAGCTGCGAAACAGCTGGTTTTGTTTGCCATTGAGGTTGCAACCTTGCAGTTGAAGGCCGGTCGACATTTCATGATAGAGAATCCACAACCTTCCGCAGCTTGGCAGTTGGAGGAGCTGAAGAGGTTTGAAGCTCGCCCAGATGTCTTGTCAGTTATCGTGGATATGTGTGCCTTCAATTTGCGATCTGAAAATGGTGGCCTTCACCGCAAACGAACGAAACTGCTTTCTTCCAGTCAAGCCTTGATTTCAAATATGATAGGTCGACGTTGTGATGGCAGACACCAGCATGACCCAGTCATTGGCGGTTCCAAGATCACCGAAGCAGCTGGACATTACAGCCGCGAGTTTTCTGAAGCTGTGGTAAAGTCTTTCATGGAACAGTTTGACTTTGAGACCTTAGCAATGTTTCAAGATTCAGATGGTGAAGCACTGCATGAGGTTAATGCCACTGGCTTGCAGGATGAGGCGGCAGATGGCTCGGAGTTGCAAATCGAGTCAGATGGATCGTTTGAACTGGCCAATGATGATGAAAGTTTGGTGGTGACCCCTGCTGTGAAAGCTGCAGTTTACAGACTGCACGTGAACACCGGCCATCGCAGCTCAACTCGGCTGGCACGTGCTCTTCTTCTATGTGGAGCCCCTAAAGAAGCTGTCTTGGCTGCTTGCCGCCTGAAGTGTGCAGTTTGCCAAGAAAGACGCCAGCCGCGGGCTCGATTGCCAGCAGGTCTTCCTCCACCTCGTGAAGTTGGACAGCAAATCCACGTAGATCTGGTGTTGGTCGAAGATTCCTTGCGGCAAACCTATGTGGTTGCACATGCCACTGATGCAGTTTCGAGATTTCAGGCTGCTGCCGTGTTGAAGGACAAGTCCTCTGAGTCCTTCATTGAGTTTTTGAACACCAGATGGTTGCCGCTTTTGGGCACGCCTATGATCATCATTGCGGACCAAGGAAGAGAGTTTATCTCCTCTGTGTTTGCCGATTGGTGCGACAGCAAATCAATCCATCTGCATCACATTGCAGTTGGCGCACCCTGGCAGAATGGGATCGCAGAGCGCAGTGGTGGCACTTTGAAGGCTGCTTTGGGTTCTATCACACATACCCACTTCATTTCAACAGTGAGTGGTATGGATCAGGCAGTGTCAGAAGCAGTTTCAGCTTACAATGATGATGTGCATGACAACGGCACTGCGCCGATTCAGTGTGTGACAGGCCGCATTCCACCGGCTTATGGGGACGTGCTGAACAATTTTTCGCAAAGACTTGCTGAGCACTCGCTCATATCTGCAGAACCTTCACTGGCGAAGCAGGTGGCACTTCGAGAAACGGCCAGATTGGCTATGGTTCGACTCCATTACAGTCGAAGCCTCCGCACAGCAGAGCTTGCGAGATCTAGATCTTCTACGCAGGATCGAGTGCCTACGCCGGGTGACCTGGTTTTCTTCTGGCGAGCCCAGAAGTATGCCGGTCGTGCAAGTGGTCCCGGATCGAGACGCAAACTGGCGTTACGAAGATGGCACGGCCCCGGACTTCTTGTTGCCATGGAAGGTGATGTGGCCGCCAATTGCTTCATTTCCTATCGTGGGCAACTGACCAAATGTCCATTGGAGCATGTTCGAGCAGCCTCTTCGCTCGAAAGCATTGCGGCAGGATCTTGGCAGGCAGCCATTGATGAGGTGATTGATGCTAAGCATGATGCTGGGCGAGATCAAGGAGGTCAGACTGCTACGTTGGAAGATCCAGAACCTTTGCCAATTCCAGTTCCCGGTGGTTCAACGCCTGCGAGTTTGTCACCGCAGGAAATTGTGGCAGCCTTGCAACCTCCGCCTGAGCCCTCAGTGAGCGTTGGCCCTACGCCGAGATCTTCCATTGCTTCAGGTGTTTCAGCCCCAGCAAGTTCTGCAGCTCCAGGAACGCCTATTCCGGACTTGATTTTGCAAGCCTCACAAGTTCCGGTGCCTGGCTCACCCTCTGGTCAATCTGAACCGAGTTCTTTGCGGCAGACTTTGCAACGTGCAAGAAGTTTGGATGACTTGCAACGTGGAATCAAGCGTCCTTCAGAGCTTGACCCTTTGGATTTGGATGTGCAGCCGCCAACCAAGTCTTCTGCAGTGGCTTCAAGTTCTTTGGAATCGCAACCTGCGTTTGATGCCCTGGTTTTGACCAATGAGGAGCTTGAGAAGTTGTCATCGCAGCAAGATCGCTTACACCCCTTGCTGCAACTCCAAATTGATGTTGAAAAGGATCGCAGAGACCCTTGGTCATGCCTTGAAGATGATCATGGCACTTGGGATGGAAGATGGTCCTACATGTGCGAACGTGATTGGCAGACCATGCAGAAGTTGGGTCAGAAGTTTCCCAACGGCGAGTCTTTGTTTGATGACATTGAAGTCAACCTTGCCCAGACTGCTCGCAAAGAATACCATTGGAGCAAGATGACTCCGGAAGAGAAAGCTCTATGGGGTGAAGCTGCTGTGAAGGGTTGGAATGCCTATATCGACAACAATGCCATTGAGATCCTGTCCATGGAGGAAAGCCGGCGAGTTTACAATGAGCTGGCCAAACAACAAGAGCTGGACAGAATCCTGGTTCCAAGGTTTGTCTGCACGGACAAGAATGATGGTTTGAGATCAGCCTCGCATCCTTTGCCCGTGAAACCTTCTGCCCGGATGGTAGTACCTGGTTTCAAGGACAGAGCCAATCTTGAAGGTCAGCTGAGAAGAGATGCGCCAACAGGCTCGAGATATGCTCAACATCTCCTTTTCATTATTGCTGCATTTCATGAAACTTGGGCTTTGATTTCTGCAGATGTGAAGGCTGCCTTTCTCAAAGGGGACCCATATGTTTCCCGATTGCTTTGGATTGCCGCGACCAATGCCAAGACAAGCCCGCCGATTCCTTTGCAAAAGGGCCAGTTGGCCAAGATCGTCAAGGGCGTGTTTGGTTTGGCCGATGCCCCACGTCAATGGTGGTTGCGACTGGCAAGAGCTAGGTCCGAACATTCATGGGAGATGAGCTGCATTGATGGTGCGCTATGGTTTCTCTGGGGAAAAGATGCCAATGCCGATGGCACTAGAACCTTGCAAGGGGTGATCGTCAGTCATGTGGACGATTTGCTGTTTGCTGGATCCCCTATAGCCGAACAATCTCTCATGGCCATTGGGGCAGAGCTTGGTTTTGGCTCGATCGAGCGAGATGATTTTGTTTGGTGCGGCAAGCGCATTCGCAGGGCACCAGATGGCACAGTTCGTGTCTCTATGGTGGAATACCATGAAAATGTGGTCGAGATTGTGATCGACCGACATCGCAAGCGAGATGTCACAGCGGCGCTGAACCCGTCAGAAGCCAAGAAGCTCAGAGCTGTCATTGGAAGTTTGCAATGGCTAGTTGCACAATGTCGTTTTGACATGGGCTTCAGTGTGAGTGCGATTCAAGGAGAAGTTCCACCAACTATCTCTACGCTGATTCGTGCCAACTCCTTGGTTCGTGAGTTCAAGCGCCACAGCAATTTTGAATTGGTATTCAGACCTGTGGATTATCGCAAAGCTGGAATCGTTGTGGTTTCAGATGCAGCCTTGGGCAATGTGACTCGAGAAGGCAGCAATGTGGGCGAAGTGGTTGAGAAGACCTACAGCCAAGCTTGCTATTTTGTTTTGGTGGCTCAGCCTGAACTCCTCCAAGGAGATGAAGGGGTGTTCAACATTTTGGACGCTCGGTCCCACCGAATCCCTCGAGTCTGCAGGTCTACATATGCTGCAGAGACACTTGCAGCTGAGGAGAGCTTGGATTGTGGACAACTGGCTCGTGGCCTGCTAGCCCTAGCTCAAGGTCGCCAATTGAGCGGTCGCAAAGCCAACCTGCTCATGAACAGTGTTCCATTGACTGCAGTGGTGGATGCCAAAGATGTTTATGACAAATCAAATTCCGACACTCCAAGTTTTGGCAGCCAAAAGTCAATGGCTTTCAGCATTGCGTGGATGCGCTCCATTTTGCGCCTCCCAAACAGCTGCTTGAAATGGACATCCACGGAGAACATGTGGGTGGATGGTGGCACAAAGGAGATGGACTTGACGCACATGCGTGCTATCATGTCCCTGGGAAAGTGGTCTATATCCTACAGCCCAGAATTTGTCAAGCAGGTAAGCAAGGCCAAAACACTCAAGCCTTCGGTGCAGTCAGCATGCGTTGACCTTCCTGGAGTAAGAGTTGAGGATGGCGAGCCCTTGTTGGCATTTCTTTGGGGTCTGGCGGAGAAACGAGGCTGGCACTTGCGGAATGGGATAGGCATTCAAGTTGCCTTCAACGCCAAGTCCTTCCGGACACCTGAACCAAGATTTTCCGCGTCCCAGAAGCCACTTAGAAGCAGCTATGCACGTTTCAATCTGGACGACGCACGATATGAATGGCGCCGTTTAGAGAGGGCCGTTAGGTACAGTGAGTTGCCGAATCAGCATGCGCTGATCGATGTGGCAGCACCAGTGTTAATTAGCATGTTTCATGCTGAGGCCAATGCTGAGTCACCCATTTCTGATCAACAAAAGAATGAGACCAATGTGAATTGCACCATTGATCATGGATGATGTCAGACATTGACCTGGCTTTTCATTTCTTTTGGCTCCGGCCGCCCCACGGATCCCATCAGATCTTCAGCCATGCTACGACTCTTGTGGCAAAAGTGTTGACCGCTTCGCTGGCTGTTGCATGCGCATTAAGCTGTGTTGCGGAGATCGCTTTGTCAATCAACAAAGCGTGACAATATCCTTCAGCAACGGCACTACCACTATTACCAGATTTAAATGTGTCCTTCTCAGCGTGGCTACAGATTTTGAGCCAGGAAAATTCCTCCCTTGAAGAATGGGTGGAGGTGCGGGACAGAGACTCGATGAAGCCGATGAAGATGTGAGACTTCTGCAGTTGAAATTCATATCTTTAAAACTTGATCTCGAAATTTAATGATCAAAAAATTTAGTATTAACGCCTGATCCTCTCATCATCAGCATTGTAGTTCTGAAAAACTTCTTATGAACTTAGAATGGCAAGGTGATGCAAGATGGTTCCCGAGAACGAGTCTCGGTTAGAGCACCTGAGCACACCGGTATCCTGAAGGCGCAAACAGAGAGGTCCTCCAAATTGATGCAGCTGTTCGAGAAGGCTTGGAGCGGTAAAAATTGTAAAAAATACCGTCATTTGACTACTATGACTCATTATGACTGCTCATGGCAAACCATCCAAATCTTCTGAAGTACCGAGACTCTATTTCCAGGAAATCTTGATGCACTGTTCCTGTGCAGCTAAAGAATTGAAGTTCAACGCTCCTTGGCATTCCATCTCAGTAGAGTCCTTGCACTAATCTTACACTGTGAAACCCCGGCCATGCTCAAGGTTCACTGTACCATCTTTGATTGCTAAGTACATCTAAGTACTATGTAGTATTTGGGTTCCGGTGGGTTCGGCCGTGCTGAAGTGGCCATGTAACGTACTGTGTATGCTACCCCTGGCATCCCTAGCACCAGAGTGGTTTTGCCGATGTTGCCATTTCATGCCATTTCGTCATGCCTAGATCGTGATTTATCGTGATTCAACATACTTTCCTCGCAACGATTTGCTGCGTGCCAAACTGCCAAACAGGTTCCCTTTGGAGATATTCCCCCCAATTTAGCCAGTAAGAAGATGAAACTGTAACAGCAATTGTTCTAGCAAATATTCTCCATCAATACTGACTGGTATGTGCTGGCTAATGTGATTGTGCCATATTGCACCACACTGCCCTTCAAGCAGATCATAATCGGCAGGAGGAAAGGCTTTTGAATGCTACGGCCGATGAGCTGAGAGACCGGCGGCTTCTGATTGAAAATGAGGTGCGAGCAGTGAAGGCTGTACCTTGTCGTTAGATCATGCCTGCTTTTCTTACAAATAAAGAGCGCTCTCAATATAATCGCCATAAATTTACGATACAACACCTTTGATTCATTTTTGCACATGCACATTTCATGCTGAACTCAGTAAATATGTACACAATGTACAAGAATACAAGGCTGAATCATATGACTACGATCAAGTGATCAAGTGCCTTTGTCAAGATTCAGGGGTACTGCACCCGCGACTACCGTCAGTCCCGATGCATCGATGACTTGGAAGCGCAAGAAGCTTCGCAGCAAGAAGGCCTTGGGGAGGGTGTTGCTCGGAGAAGTGGCTGTAACTGCTTGCAGCCAAATCATTAGATCTATAGTAATATAATCCAATCAGATCCAATCAAATCTATAATAGTCTATAATCTATACTAATCTATAATATTCAATAGTTTTTGCATAGTTTTTGTTTCTGTCAGAGTTGTGTGAACGCCATCGGTATTGCGAGACTGCGATTGAGATCATTGAGATCGCCGAAGGTCTCAGCAAACTTCAACGCATGGTGGATACGCTCTCGAGCCGCTACCGGAAGGCAAGAGACCGACCCAATCCGATGGCAGATATCTTTCTTGTTTGGCTGCTGTTTCCTAAACTTTAAACGTGCCCAACTACATGATGCAATTTCCGTTCGTGTGCATGTCTTGGATGTCTCATCAATTGAAAGGCCCTGTTTTAATTCGCGCACTACTGGAAAGGTGATACCACTATTTTTGTTTGGTCCATTTTGATCCCACAAGATGATGACACATGGATTGAAACATATATAGCGCTGAGATCGAATTTTTCATCACCTTGCAGAGTGTTTGGCCAATTTGGCCAGCTATCTCATCTTCTGCCGGAGTGATCTAATCCCCAAGAAATTAGACAGCTGGCCGGTCTATACTATTCCGTCTTACGTTAACCAGTTGCAACATTCACTCCAGCGGCGAGTGCAAAGTGTTGAGGCATTTGCAGTAATTCGTCAGGTATTCGTGCAATGAAGTCGATAGTTCACCAGCATAGGCTTGCTGAGAGGATGATGTAGGAGATTCAAAATATCGAAAAGCAATCAGCACTGGGAGCTGGCATCAGACCACCTCGGTTGCCATTGCCATCCTTTCTATCCTTTCTGGTCCTTTCTGGTAACAAGTGAATCCTTGAATATCTTCGGCGCATGAAGGCAAAATCCGCAGAGGGCCCACAATATTTCTACATTGGCGATTCCGAGGCCCTGAGTTCATGGGACTGTTGCCACCCAGGATAGTACTGGTATCTCCGTTTCCCTACTCTATGGTGAAAACATTGCAGGACAAGTCAGGTGAGGCAGAACATGCTCTGTATTTGGTACCTAATTTATCCTAATTTCTTATCCGAAAAAGGACGTTTGGAAACCATGTTGGAGAGGTGTAGTTCTGCCTTCAAACGGTCAGTGACATGTATATACCCAAGGTGCTGTCCACAGCTAGATGCAACTAAGCTATCAGGTGGAGACAGACGCTCCTCGAAAGACCGCCTCGTTAAGTTTGAGTCCGAATCTCAGAATGGAGCAACACCATTTGCTTGAGGTATGTTGAGGGTTAGTCGGTTTTAATGGTGCTGTATTGCTGCAGTGGATTGCAAGTGCCGAATGAAATCATGCTGTGAAATGGCTTGAGCAAAGCCTACATAGTCGGTGCAACTTGGTGTCAGTTGTACTCTTACACATGTTGTTCAACATGTGGACGGACTTCTGGAGAAAGCAGTGGTTCCCCGTGGAAGGAAAAAAACCCGGTCTGTTGATCTCTGCGGCATGTCCACACCAGGTCCAACTTATCGCGGGACAAAGCGGCCAAGTGTCCCCAAGGCCCAGCGCGACTAAATTGCTGTGTTTTTGGTTGAGAACCGCCATGGCAAGTTGTCCAAAGCGTAGATGTCTGTTTCCCACTGGTTGGTTTATTAATAGATAGAGTGACAACCCCATTAAACAACCAATAGGTAAATGATTATGCTTCAGTCAAAGAAGACCAAGATCCCATGGAAACAGCGAGGCGCAAAAAAGTATACCATACTTCGCCATGCTTTGCCGTGTGCTTGAAAAGCACACCACAGGAGATGCTTCATCTCATAGTTTTGCTCAGTGGCCAAAGTGAAACACTGCCAATGACTATCGGCTGGATGGATCTGGATGGTATGTGTGGAATGGAGGTCTCCAACCACCAAGCAACATGGACCTATACCGATATGCCCATGGTCTCACATTTCTGACCCCCAAACGGACAGATATCTCAATGTTGGCCGGTTCTGTTGCCAATTCAACCATCCAGATTACCCGATTTACTAATATTGCAATATTCTGATTTTTTTTTGTTTTCATCAACCATCCAACCATCGTTGAGATTCAGATTGGATGAGTGACTCAAGCAGTGACATCTCACCTCACTCTGGCAGTTGGATCTCTCCACTTGCCGAGCCCGGATTCAACGCGCAGTTCAGCGTCAGGGCGGCTCAGAACATCCAGAAAATCCGTTGCCCTGGCGCAATGGGGCAATGTCAAACTAACCGAGCAGCAACTTAAGCTTTCCATCCTACTTGTTGTAAACCTCTTTGGACATGCCTGGACCAGGACAATGCGAACTCCTGCATGCAACTAATGTTCTGCTGTGTGACTGCTCCTTGCAAACTCTGTGGAGAGCCCCCCCAATCTCTCTTAGTCTTAGATATCACAATATCTGATGACCAGTTGCTTCTGTCTTGATCTTTTATACAGTACGTATATATATATATTATATGTATACAGACTGTATACATGTATGTAAGCCTGAATCCACCTACCCGACATGACTAGACCGGAGCCTTCTTTTGGCTCCAAACCTTCGTGTGACGCAGTGATACAAAGTGCCAAGGTGCTGAACATGTGTGGGAACAACACAGAAAGGCCAGACAGCGAGCTTGTGCGCTTGGTTTATAAATATATGTATATATATATGATATATATATATATATAAATATGTATATATATAATATATATATATATTGATACATAAGGATCATTACTTGTCGGTGTAGAGGTTCAGAACTATGCGGTAATGGTACCGTATGAAATACGAAGGTGAGGCGGCGTCCGTGGTTTCATTTGCACATATCGGCACTCATGGTCAGTCGATGTTAGTGGATGTTGGTGGGATGCTGGTCCCACAGCTAGGACTCGGCATGCAAGTTTTATTCATTGAAACCGCTGACCACGCTTGCAGACATGGAACTAATTAATTAGACCTGTTAAGGGAAATGTGCCCACAAGCCATCAAGGCTTCCGCATGAAATTCCGGCCAAGACTTCAGGATTTTGTATATGTTGTGCTGGTTTGATGATTTTTTGATGAATCGTTGTGACATGTTGTGACATTTCTGGTGTGAACGGAATGGACTCTTTGCTACGAGGAATCCCCCAAATCACAGGCCTCTGCATGTAGCAGGTGGTCCAGCGGCAAGCCGAGCATCAGGCAGAGCAAGCTGCAAGGCTTGTTGGAGCTGTGAGACATTGTGGGACAGCAAGTGGGACAGCCAGTGGAACAATGTCGGGATGGGTGGAGGATTTGCAGTATTATTGATGAAAAGGAAAAAACATCGACCATGATCATCCATGATCATGATCTACAGGTGGGTCGTTGAAACATATCTTATTTTGCTGTGCAGTCTGACTAGAGGGCATAAGATGCTAAAACTGGTACCCCGCATTTCTTACTGGTAGCGTTTTGTATTTGTTTGCTCTTAATAGTCTTTTTGGAAAGGCATCCCTGAGGACTTCCGTTCTCCATGTCATGGGCCAGGCAGCCCCCTCCGGAAACTGTGGCGCAGGCTGGCTATTCAATGGTCGCTTGGGCCAATGCCCAAGATGTCCATGTGAGAATCAAAGTTGTGGGCAGAATACCACAAGTTTACCATGGTTTACCCAAGAACCTGGATTTGAGGATAGGACCTAGGACCTAGGACATGGAATTGGAATGATTCCAGGTCTATTGAAGTCTATTGAGTCTATTGCAGTCCACGTTCTGCGGGCTGGTTGCACTTGGTGCCACTTCTGCCCAAAATCGCCAACTTCCACAACTTTCACATGCTGATGGTAAACTTGCCGATGAAAGCTTAACAAAAGGTCAAGCTGAACAGTCATAGGTTGCAATCAATTCAAAACACCCATATTTCTTGGACAATACCAGGTGGACATGGGTCAAATTTGGTTCCCATAGCCGCCATAGCCCATACAAAGAACGACCAACATGCATTCTTCAGTGGCCAGGCCCAGGAGGAAGGTGAAAGACCTGAGGAAGCTGTGGTTCAGGTGGGAAGTGCCTGCGCTGAGCACGCTGTATGCTGTACAAGTCAGTGGCATTTCCTCTGCCATTTTGGAGCTTGAAAGTCAATGAAAGACAAGATGAAGGATGGTAATGCGATCCACCGCAGGAGCCCATGGTAGAGTCAACTCCAGTGGAAGAGGCTGGCGCGGCTGGGGCGGCTGGGGTGGCTGGGGCGGCTGGGGCGGCTGGGGCGGCTGGGGTCATGGTGGTGGTGTTGGTTTCTCACTGTGACCACCTCAAGCAGCACCTCCGTGAGGAATTCCAGCAATCGGAGGCCAAGTCATGCCGGTCATGGCCGGTGGGTTCTGGTCTGGGCTCACACTGGGATCGCAGAGAATGAGACAAAGCATGGCATAAAGACGGAAATCAAACGAAATCAAGGTATTTTGCAAATGTATCACTGATGGACTTGCACTTGAGCCATGAATCCACGTAACCGATCGTCGCCGAGAATCTCGGATATTCATAGTGGATGTCTAATGGATGTCTTGCAGTGTTTTGCAGTTAATGAGGAGAACCCTGGACTGGCATCCACAGTTGAGTTCACACCAGTTTTTCTTAAGACAGCCAACCTTGTCCAATCATAGCTGGCAGATCCAACAGTCTTCGAAGGATGTGTTGACCAAGCAGTCGATTCGTGTGCAGGTCATGGAGTCCCGGAGGCAGGTCAGATTTTGAGGTTGTCTTTGGAAAACCAGCGCTGGTTTCCAAATGTTTCCAACAGGTTCACCTTCGTTCTTTTCTTTCCATGGAGACGACATATTCAGATCTTGAAGGATGACAAGAGTAGATAGGCTGTTTCGTAGACGACAATCATTTTGCGCGGCGCTGATCTCACTATGACACCACCCTGGTGTGCTCAAATTGGTGCCCTGCTTGGGAGCTTCACTGGCAGGTCATCAGTTGTACTCTCGGAGTTTCCTGGCAAGACTGATTTGGAGATAACCAAGTAATTAGATAAGGTAATGTTTAGCTAACCACAGCATGAACAGGTTCGCCACAGCAAACTGTTTCACTGGTAGAATGAGTGTAGTTCGTGCTACTAGTAGTAGTCTATTGGGTTTTGCTTTGCAAGGGGACTTCTGGATTTTGAGAGGATCTTGTCTCAAGACTGCTTGACAGCTCTCCAATCATTGGGACGCGGTGAAATGACCATTTCACAAGTAGTCACCGCATCAATGTGTATGAATCAATTGATGAATTCTTTGTATGTTGCAATCCAGCCTGGAAGCCCAAGGTCTGAGGAGGGATCTTGGAATCGCATGATTCCTCCAGAGGACAGACCTTATCATGCAGCGTGATGAAACTAGGCGACATTTCTTAGTATTTACAGGCCTACCTGACCGTTGTTTCTCATGGTACAATGGTAGATGACTCATCTTTGAACCAGGTGTTTTGATGTATCCTTTATATAAACGTATACTAATATCTATATGACTTTATTATGACTCTTTATTGTCTATAATTGTATGAATGTTTGTATTGTCTATACTGTATCATACAGGCTTTGCGGCTATGACCCCTGCTATTGCTGGGCTGTTTTGCAGGAGGACGTTGATGTCGCCGCAGACAACGAAGCACAGATTGAAGCAGACCCCGCACAAGAGCAGGCCTCAAAGATGGTGCCAGACTTTATGATCAATTGATCCAATCGTCATCATTTGTCTCGAGCATTCTAAGTGGATTCACTGTAGATTCTATAGCTATCGCATGCTATCGCTTTCTTCCCTGTAGTTCCAGATGAAAATTGGCGCGCTTCCAGGTGGACGAGACTGACATATCCAACACAAACGAGGCTGTAATGGGCCTGCAAGAGCGGTTCCATTCATGGAAGCTGGAAGGTGGTTCAAGGTTTTGAGCAAACTGATTCATTGTACTTTGTACACGTGATTTGTCGGGCTTCTGGATCAAGCGCTTTTACATTCTTTTACTGGAGAATGTATGCAGGTGCATCGCATTTTGAGGTTGATGTGTTTTCTTGACGTTTGTGCCTTCGTGTTGACGTTTTAGAGTTTACTTGGCGCTTTGACCAGATACTGGTAGGGGAATCATTGATGTTATGATGGGCATTTGAGTTTCCAATCTCAGTGTGGTTTGCCTCGTTTTAAGACTATTTTATATGACAAAGAAAATACAGCAGAGGCGAGAAACTATTGAGGGATGTCTCCAGTTGCCAGGGTTTAACTATCAATAAGGTTAGAGTCGGGCTAAGTGCGTGGAATGGTTCAAACACACCCTTCGAATCGTGACTTGGTTGATAATTCTTGCAAGTTATTGGTGAAGGCTTAGGCAACTTTGATCTCTGTCACACATCCAGAATGTCCACGCCGGTGCAGGCACAGGAGTCACCAGAGCCAAAGCCTTCAGTGAATGGCTCAGTGACTATGCGGGTGAAGTTTAATAAAATACTGATCCTGCCAATTCCTGCCATATCCGGCCCAGATGTTTGAATATGGAAGGTTTGGCGACACAACAAAAACTTTCCGAGATCAGGCGCTTGGCGCTTGCACCTGGGTCCCTGGGTCCGCGGTTGGGAAGTGATTCGAGTGAACAGATGTGAACGGCCCCATGGATGTGAACTCTCAATTTGAGCGTGATTCAACCAGCGCACCTTCATTTGACTTGTTTGTTGCTGACAACAAACTACTTGAACATGAATCTGCAGATAGGACAAGGGCAATTCAACAAATCCCGGGGATTCCGGGGATTGGAAGGTAGTTTCGGCATTGGTTACGTCATTGGTTGCGTTAAACAAACCAAATGGCCTGGTTGGAGCCTTGCTGTGGGCTGAAAGCGTGATGCAACGCGCCCTCCAACCAGACTTCACCAGAACTGCAGCTGCGATGCTGTAGGCTCTAGCCTGTCAGAAGCAGAGAGTGCAGGCTTGATCATTTCCGAGCATTGAGCCTCAATGATATTAATGGTTGATGGTTGAAGATGGTTGAAGATGGTTGAAGATGGTTGATGATGGTTGATGATGGTTGATGATGGTTGATGATGGTTGATGATGGTTGATGATGGTTGATGATGGTTGATGATGGTTGATGACGGTTGATGATGGTTGGCTAAGTTTGCATACTAACAACTTCCAGGGTGACAAAGTTGGGTTGAGAGGCGCTGTGCAGAAAAGGGCACTGCATCCCACTGCATGCTGTCAGGCCGCCTGGAGCCAGTGAACTGGGTCACCTGTCTGCAGAGTTTGTGAATTCGGCAGCTTTAAACATACTAACGATATCTAATGATATCTAACAATTAAATATAATAAATACTAAGTGATTGATGTACCACAAAATCACGAAAAAATGGAGATCAAGTTCATGGGTTTGATTCATAAGTGTCAACTCCTGCTGCATTTTGCTATCTGTCATGGCAGTCATGGCATTGATTCCCATTGATCGTGTGGCTCGTTAATGTCTATCCTTCAGAACACCAGGAAAACACAGAAGGCGACCATGGAGCTACAGGAACCGGGAACAAATTAGGGAACCCTTTTCAAACAGAATGGGACACAATGCACAATGAAAAATATGGAAAAATGACTTTTGAAACACAATGCAAGTACTTGTCCCCTCGCATGTTGACAGGATTAGTAAGGTGCTTGCTTGATTGGCAAAGGCAGTCCCACAAAATTTCATTGGACAGCTGAACCTTCTTTGGAAAATTTGGAAAGGGTTTCTCAGGGCCAACCAGGAGACCAGTTGTAGGCCCTAACTGAGCTGAGCAAGTTAGCCTGGCTGGAGATGTTTTTTTCACTAGACTTGCTACAGTGTGGCTGGTCTGATTTTGCCTAATCTGTGGTGCTCCCTGCTCTGAGATCATTCCTGAACCAGCCCGCCACCCAGTTTCCAGAACTCTGGAGGTTGAAGATAGCCAATACGGCGCTTGAATACATTGATCCGTTTTATTGTGACTGCGATGCATTGAGTTGCACAGTCTCAATGCCTCGGATTTGCTATTTCAATATGTTTCGTCTTCACTTGATCAAAGAGTGTGAAAGATGCCTCATTGGCTCAGGTGCCCGAAGATCCGGTTGAAGATACAGAACTGCAACTCGCACCTCGGCTGAAGTGGGATGGATCAGTTCAAGATGGCGGGACTGGTTTACAGATTTTACATTACCTAATGACCAGAACTGGCCTGCAGCGTTTGCATTGCGAGGCCCTTCAAAAGCGTCTGCGCCAGGCAACATGTGGTGACCTGGGAATGGAATGGGTGATCAATTTGCTGGTGCCACACTTCTGGCTGTTGGGCAGAGCTCAAATGCTACTATTTTTTCATATTTTGCCACCTTGCAAAAACCTTGGCAAAGGGTAATTGGCGCTGTTGGTCTATGGTCATCTTCAGAAAAACACACCCTGCAGCGTGGTGTACTTGACAACTTTTCTTGCATGGTAGAGAATATGGATCCCGGCTGCGGTGAATGTTTGTCAAACTGTTGCAAGTTGCAAGTAGGATTTTTGGTGGCATTCCCGCCTGCAAATGGCTAAAAGATGCTAGAAATACCTGCGACTCTCACAAATGATCGTGGAATATCGTCGGTTTGCCTGGCAGATCGGCCCCAGCTTTCCTGACATATGTGTTGCTTGGAGTCTTGCCGACACGTGTGCAGTTGTGCGAAAGCGCGCAGTGTGCCTCGGTTTGGCTGTGGTGTCCGTGGACTTTAATTTTTGAATGATTGCAAATATTTTGCGCGTGACAGCATTCCGCTGGTGTTCTAATATGTTCTATAATAACATAAAAATAAGCGAGTGGGGTCGTTATGGAGTTTGTCTTACTTAACATGCGCGCCAAGTATAATATATGAATATATATGAATCAGTTTGACGGTTGATGAAGGTTGTGTGGAAACTCATTTACGAAAGGGTTTCACGACAGTTCTGTCACTACAACCTGCGCAGTGCAGGTTGAAAGCAGCCATTGTGAGTTCACCAAGGAGGGTGCGAGTCCAAGTCGGTTTGTGGTGCCGCTGTGCTGCTTGACCATGACAATGCTTGAAGCCGTGCCCTCCGGCAATCTAACCTCTTTGGGGGGATTTGCATTTGCAAATTGCAAAATATTGCTGCACAGAACTATATTGCGTATTTCTGTCCATTAATAATAATATTTCAATGATAATTATTAATCCAAAAATGTAGACTATTCTTGATTGAGATTGTGCTCGTTGTGGCGAAGCCGAACAGAGGATGTGGTACATTAGGGGGTGGTCGAAGCTAGTTCTTTCATGTCATCAAGTACCTTCATTCAGCAATATCCAGACTTTCTCACGAATCGGATTGTGCGCTCTCCGAAATTATGTCTCCGGAAAAGGTTGCAATGCTTGCAGGTCAATCGAGTCATGCCGATGTTTCCTGGCGCGCTAGTGCAGCAGGGCAGCCCAAGGGTCAGTGGCAGATATTGGCAGTGGCAGATGTAGCAGGTTGACTCCCTTCACACCTGAAGCCTTGCACTGAAAAGCACTGGTCACTGAAGGGTCTCAAGATGTCTTTCTCAGGTCAAAACTTGGAGCTAGTAGTACAAGCTAGTGATGTCATATCTGATGAAATCAAAGACACAGTCACAAAATGTTTGCGGTCGCGAAAGTGTTGCCCAAGTTCTCCATAGTTGCCCCCAGGTAGATGCAGCCATTGGCGTCTTCACTCACGAAGGTGCCCACCAGGGTGGTTTTGGTGGTTTTACAATTTTTTAGAGGGCCACGCAATGCCATCGACCAGAGACCACCAGAAAACATTGCACTACACTACGGTAACGACATTTAAATATGTGGAGGGCGGGCCAGAGCGCGAGGCCGAGGAGGTAGTATAAAATACCAGTTCGTATATTTAAATGTAGTTACCGTATGCTTAAAGGAATTGGATTCCGTATGTTTAAATGGCCGGGCGGGCCAAGGAAAACCTTCCCGGAGGTAGTCTAAAATACCTGTTCATATATTTTAAGATCCGCATATTTAAATGTAGTTGGTATTACCATATATATAATATATATATATATTGCACTATATTTTGCACTAATGTAGATCGTCAGCCATTTGGCCGCATTTCAAGCACTTAAACATAACAATTGGAGCACTGTAATCACTCACTCAGTCATGAGAATTGCAGTTGCTTGATGGCCTGGGTGGGCAGAACTGTCACCAGCTGCTCACTTGAAGCTACAGGTCACACCCTAAGGTCACACCCTACTCCCCTTCATAGTGGGGATATTTGAAAGGTAAGATAAATTGACATCGATTTCAGATGTCTGAAACAAATGCGGGTCGCTCACACGCTGATTGGGAAGCCTTTGGCAGCCAAACCTGCAAGGCGGCAAAGTGACAAAGTAGAATAAACAAAAGCACGTTTGTTCGTTAACTTTGATCAGTAAGATTCGGGAAATCAGCCACCCCTGAGCTGCTGATTTCAAACTTGAAGGCCGCAGCAGCAATGCGGATGTTCCTCGAGATGCGTAGCGAAGGTTCAAAGACATGCCGTTGGAAATGGTCACTGGGTCCATGGTTTTCTCAAAGTGGAAACCGAGACACTACAAGTTACAATTCCTATCCATTCAGATTCCTTCCTATCTCCACTGGGCACAGGGAGTGAACAGTCTGCTTAATATGTATTTCAGTCAGCAGTTCTCTAATTCAGCACAAGCTGGTGAATTGCGATTCGCTTGTTGAACTGGTTGAACTATCGTATTTCGCGCACCAAAGACATCTGCTGTATCAGATTCGACTGGTCTTGGGTTTAGTTCTGGTAACGTCGCACCTTTCACTGGTGCATCTAATGCTTTGAATAGCAGCAGTCCACTAGTTTTAAACTGCAGGGAAGACGCAGAGAGCGCACCAACTGCCCTTGTTTCATGCCAATTCACCAGCAGTGCGCCCTCCAGATGGTTGGGCTGCTTGTGGGAGGAGGGCAGTTGCAGTCACTTTTATTGCTGATATTGCTGCCTCATTGTTTTTAGCAAGACATGGATGATTCTTATATTTACTCGTACGTTTTCACTATCTTACTGTACTCTGTGGTTGGTGGTTGGGGCTGGACATTCCTGCAATCTGGTACAGTAGTGTTTTAGCATGCTTTGGCAACGCAGCTAGTCTTTGAGCTTGCTAGCTGAATGAAGGTGCGGACGTTGGTCCAGCAAGTCAATGCCTTGAAATCAGTGAGCTTGTAGAGGGTTGTCAGTCCTTGCGCAATGCTGTTAGACGGCCCCGCCCAAAAATCATGAAGTCATCCTCCTGCGGGAATCATGGAATGCTACAGTACCCCAGATCCAAGTAGCCTTGACACACTGAGATGCAATGCCGAACGTCTTTTCATTTGATCGAAGCTACATTTGATATGATATAGATTATAGATCTATATTTGATCACTTTTGCACTAAGGATGCCCCCACCAAGAATGAACATCTTCAAGCTGCTGCCTTCCTCCCTTTCAAAAACCACAGAAATTCCTCCGCCGCCGAGGTGGTACCGGCGAAGCTGGAACCCATTGGAGCGCAGGGCTTCGGCTCTACTTTTTTTTAAGCCGGGAGCTGTGACATGCCAGGCTGAAATTCAGCAAGTTGACGCCGTTAAAGGGACAACGAATTCTTGGCATCTCAACGGGCAAAACATGGCAAAACGGATTTTTGAGGGGTCAAGAATGACCAGGATGTTTCACCTCAAAGTTCACTTGAGTCAGATCACAATTTGAAACAAGTGATAGATCTGATAGCCATAGCCCTTAAGTATCATCAAGTATCCAGCTGGGCAAACTTTAGGCTGTCGCCTTGCTCGCCGATGATTCGGCGCCCCTGTTTGGGCCTTGTGAAGATGAACGAATTGGGGATCCTTCGTTGTTTCCCCTGGTTTCAGTTTCACACTCTCTTGGCGCACCACTTGGACATGCCACAGGGTCGCTTGAATTATGAATTGCAGAAGAGTGGTCCTGATGAACTTGACCTATAAAAAGAATTAAAAAGACCGTTGCATGTGTATGATACAAGATATAACAATAATATACATTGTTTTAAACAAATATATGGTCATTATACAATAATATATATTGTATATAATTATATATAAATATATGTAGATGTATGTGTATGTGTAGATAATTATATGATACAAGTTGTCAAGATTGTCCATGTGCTCCAACAAATTCAATTTCAAGCACTGAACTGAAGTCCGACGCCGCAAGCAGAATCCTTAGTGCTATCAGAGGGAATCTTTTGGAGCGTATGAACTTCTCCCAATTCGATTATAATTCCCAAGTGAATTGTTCTGGAAGATGCATGATGACCCAGGCACGTAAGTATCGTTGCGATTTTTGTCCATTGGGCACCCTGATTCTGTGGCCATTAGTTACGGTGGACATGTCCAGAGGTTGCATGAGCTTGGCTAGGTGTTGGCACCTTAGTTCTGCATATAGTTTGCTGGGCGCACAGACCCCGGCAAAAGGTTGCAGTTCGGACAGCAGAATCAGGAGATGACAAATGAGGTTCTAGTCCAAGTGACGGCCTCTAAAACCTCTAGGACTCTAGGAAAAGAGTGTGCAATGTTACTATACATAACTTTATACTATTTTATATAAGATTTATTATAGATTTTCACACAAAGTTACTTCCGCGAATCAAAAGCGCCAGAGCTTGCAAAAGCCTCTTCGAGAGAGCAGACAAAAGTCATAACCTTGGGGTCTGCAATAGCTAAACCTGTGGTCGCGGAACTACCGCAAAAACATCCGCGAAATCCGCTTCGGATTGAAAAGGATTCGCAATAGGATTTTCAACACTACTGAGGTGTTTGTCATTTGATTATCATGTACTAGTACTGTAGTATCGGATCATGTTGCACGTGGTACCTGTGGAAGTCACTTGCAGAACCTTAGGACCGGAATGCACGGACATCAATAGATATGGGGCAATCGTGTGCTTAAGCAAATGGTTTTTGGGAGAAGTGTGTTGCCATGCAGTACCCCAACATGCCCCAACTATGGAATGGAAGGCCTATTAATTGTACAGCAACCCAAATGAAGAAACTATCCACACCAAGCTTTGGATTCAAGATGAATATACACGTATCATATTGTATCATCATGTATCTCAAAAGGCACCAATATCCACAAGGTCTACAATTTCTGGCTTTCTGGACATACAATTTCTGAGGTCCCAGTGGAAAAGCAATTTCTTTACCAATCCATCCAAGGGCGCAAGACAAACCCATTTTTTGCAGCCCATGAGGTCCCATTATCCAAAAACCATTCCATTGCAGGACCATAAAGGTGCTAACACTGTCAGCATCAATCGAGCTGGGACTCTCGCCTTGTGACATGAAGAGCGGTCGATGGTTGACAAAGCACAATGCATCCATCTAATTACCACCTTACAGTCCCCCCAAAGGTCTAAACATCCTGCATCATCCTGCAAATACATGCAAATACTGACTACACCAATGCCAGATGTAGCCTGTGAGTTGAATCGGTCATTCATGCAGATTTATGCAGATTTATGAATGAACTCTGGAATAGGCAGTGTACCAAACCCTTGACCTCTCTTGGTAGCTCGTGATTGCGTGTCTGCATATGCGGGGCGTGCCTGTAGACCAGCAAAACCTGGCTGGCTCATTTGGCTGAGTCCATGTCCTTGACTTGCCGCTTGATCCATGATCCTGCATGTTGTATCCGAGTGTCCAGTGCATAAATTCTATCGTCACATACTTGCGTTGTAGCGTAAACGCATGTAAGAAATTTGTGATCGTTCCAAGGTGAAAAGACTTGCCCTCGGCAATGCGCTGTACGCGTAGCTTGTGCCCCGACCACTGTGAACTCCGGTTGCAGCTGTGAGGTGGCCATGTTAGGCAAAAATGAAGGGAGGATGGGGAGGGTAGGAAGATCAGGCAGATCAGGCAGGACTCCCCAAGAACCTTTAGCACCTCTGGCAGCACCAGCAGATCCCATGAAGCACAGACCATTGGGGTCATGGACTCATGGACTCATGGACCCATGGACCACTACACGTACGATCACATAGGGATAGAACTGTGCAGAACAACAAAGAACAAACCATTGCAGCAAATCTTCTTGAGAATCGTGGCACAACAGTGGCACAACATTGTGCGCAACATGTTCCTAGCATGACCTGTGTGAACTGTGGCACGACTGGCACGACACGACTGGCTCAGCTGCTACCACGCCAAATCTCAGGGATCGTACGAAGGCATCGTGGGAGACGCTGACGGTGGTGCAGATACCAGGTTACATCAGGTTACATCAGGTTACAGGTTACCATATAGGTTAAACATATAGGTTACCATATTGAAACATATTGAAACATATTGAAACCTTTCTCCTCCTTCCTGGGCATCCTGGACTGTCGATCTTTCTGTGCCTGCCTGCCGTTGAGATTGGCAGAGCTGAGATGCACGTAATTAACGACATAACTGGAGAGCAAGCTTCATCCTGCAGATCTGACAACACCAAACAAAAATGAATTTGAGGTTTGACACAATTCCTTGTGTGTTCATTTCATTCTGCAACACGCGCCACAGCAGCATTAGTTCCTTAATGATTTCGTTGGTCCCTTTGAAGTCAGAATAACCTATAAAAAGCTAGATTCGCAACAGAATCTGAATTCTCGAATCTATCTATATCTATCTATACCTATCTATATCTATCTATACCTATATATATATATATATATACAGACATATATATATATATATATTATAAATACTTATATTATATCCAAACAAAATGAAACTAGACTTGCACTTGGCATTTTCCTGCCTCTCCAGCCAAACGGGCGAGCCAGGTGTTCCATTGTTCTATCATGGACTGCACATGCCTGAAGGGCCTGCGCAAACTGGCGGATGCTGCCAGGATCCAAGGGCGAACCCAGCAGCAAAATGATACGGACACACCTAAATTAATCTAAGTAATATGTACACACACATGTTATATACGTATACATACATACACAAACATATATATATATATAATCATATATACATTGTACATATATCAAGTATGTAATAGACTTCCAGGCGTATTATGTATGTACATATATATATATATACACAACATATTACAATTTGTATTATAGAATTTACAGTTTTGCTCATTTTCACCAATACCTCAGCATTTTGCTTCTGCAGAGTTTCGCCCTCTTCAGTAGATTTGTAGCTCGAACAGCCCCTAAGGTTGGATTCGGAAACTCCTTCATGCCCCCACCGCCACCAATGCCATTTGAAGGAGCTGAGGGATGGCGAATGACATGAAACGATGATTGTATTTGCAAATAGATTCATAGATAATCATAGCATATCAGTTTGTTTTTCCAACCATTCGCTCTTTTTTTTTATCTTTGTGCTAACAGTTTAGATTTGCACTTGAAATGATGTACAGTCTGTAGGTGGGTCCTGTGTGTTGGTGTTTTCTACATCAGGATTCTTGCAGTGCCACTTTGTTTGCACAAGATTAAGATCGTCCAAGCCAGGTTTCTTCTATCAAATCATGGATCCAAATAATCACAGCTGCACATCAAGTGCTGTTCTTGGTGCACATTTGTAGGTCTGAACACTCCATGCAGTCATGAAAAAACGTTGGTGATCATCCTTCAAGCCTTGATCATCATTGAATCGTTTGGGAATCCTTTGTCGGTTATCACTTGTCGGCGGTCGCTGGCACTTTCTTGCTGAGCAAAGCTGCTTTCAGATCTGGAGTCTAAGTAAACATGGCGAGACGCCACATAGATGGATACTAGCACCTTCGTGCATATGTAGAACATAAAGTTGAAGTGCATCGATGCATGGAGGGAGACTGCATTCCCCCAGAGCTTTCCTCTGATTGCTCTTGTTTCGTTATTTTTTTGTGATGTTAAGCATTACCTCACTGCACACCTGCAAGCACTTTACTGAATGAGGAGAAACGAGTGAGGAGAAGTCAGCATCAACAGAATCACTCTTGAAACCGTCTTGGCTCAGCTACTCCTTCAGGACTCACTTCAGCCCAACAGCGTGTGCACCAACCAGAGCGTTTGGTACCTCCCAATTTGCCAGAGATCCCAGTTGCCCGATCAGCACAAGCAGAGTTGTCAACTCAGGCAGCCATGGCAACCAAATAGAAAAGTACCAGTAAAAGTACCTACAGTAGACTCAGTAGACTGAACGGAGACACCAAGCATCACCCCATCAAGACCCCTTCATCGTCCTTCACCTGACGTGCGACATGCGTGAGTCCAGGTGCTGCACAGCGATTGGAGCTGGAGCCCCGAGTGGTTTGTGTCGGCGACCCAGTGGTGAAGGTACTCGAAGATACTCGAAGGTATTCCAGTGGACTATTCCAGTGGACTATTCCAGTGGACTATTCCAGTGGACTATTCCAGTGGACTATTCCAGGTCGGCTCCACAATCTTGGCACCATGGATTGGGAAAGGAATCTGTAGCCTGCAGCAAGCTGTATCAATGCTGAAAGTTGTTCTCATGGATGTTTATCACATTTATCACATTTTATCACCGTTTACCATCGTTGATCATCGCTTCTTACTTAACTGCTTCATCTTGTTCCTCGACGGAGGTCGCTTCGGCTTGCAGGGCGACTTGCTGGTTCTAGGCACGCTGGGAGTTGACTCGTCGACAAGCTGCCAACATCCAACAGGTCAGAAATCAGACTTTGAAGAGTTGACGCACCTGTCTGCGTTATACGTTGTTGTGGGCGTGATTGATTAATTGGTACAATATGATACCATATGATACCATATGTGTATTAATTAATATAATATGATTTATATATACATATGATCATATGTGTACTTGGCCCTTGGAAATCGATCCCTGATCTGAAACTATGCTTCAAGTTTAATTAAGTGCATAAATGTGCATTAGCATCAGCCCATTTTCTCACTTTTTCCGTCCCTTTCTCATGGCAGCGGTTTCAATGGACACAGCTTGGCACAGGCAGCAAGGACATGGGCCGCGTAATTTGTGCTCGACTCTTGGCTGGCGCCAGGGCCCTTGATGCTACATGAGAGATGGCTTACACTCAGACAGATCGAGTGAAGGGCAAGCTTTGTACAATATGCTTTGGAGAGGTTTCAGATTTCAACAACTTCCTCATCATATAGTCGTGCCAAAGCATATTTGAACCTCAGACTCTGAATCGCTTTGAGAGTTTCTTGCCGCTGGCCGTCATGCGTCAGATAATCCATGTCTTCTTTTGCCCTTTCCGACGCTTGCCAGAGTGAGGCAACAATCACTGTTCATGGCCACGATATTAACATCACCGGCAAATCTATGGCACCTTTGAGACTTTGTGTTTCTTGGACAGAAAAGGGATGGGTAATGATGGGTATGGCCGGTGAGTTGCTTACCAGATCTTACCAGGACAAAGGGGTTGAAAAGTCAATGGCGGGGAGCCACCATGGAAAGCATGGGGTTTCAATGGGTTTCAAGCGTGGTCTCAACCAGGGCAACCAGGGCCGTCACAACGTTGTCAACCGCAGGAACCCACAATCGCATTACCTTGAAACATCCAATCTGTCGAAGAATTCACTTCTAGGACTTCTAGGATGTTTGTGTATGTAGTGCGTCCAATTGTCACATACTGTAGGATTTCCATGGATTTCCAAAAAGCAAATTCAGGAGGAAAGACAATGCAAGGCGTTGCAAGGCAATCTTTTTGCACTGAGGTTTTCCTAACTTGTAGGTCCTGACAGACCCTGATACTTCATCCCTTGCTTCCCCTGCACATCCGGACATGACCAGCACATGCTACGTATGAATGACATACCGGTGCTAGGTGTGGTGCAGTGCAGAGGCCGCAAAGCTTTTTGGGGAGCAATTGTTCACGAATATTCAGAACTTGCAACCTGGAAATGCATTCTGAAATCATTCTGATATACTGTACACACACATATATATATGTCAAAGGGAACGTAGTGAGAGCATACAAATAATTCATGCATGGGACGCCATTTTGGCTCAAGACCCCCTGCGTGTGTAAAAGAGAGCATTCGCTGCCTGCCATGTTCACTGGGTCCGGAAACTACCAGTAAGGCAGACACCACTTGAGATATAACATCCAGAACAAGGATCGATTTGTTCACAGGTTATCAGCCGTAGGGCTCACTTCTCCCGCCGGGAGAGTGGTACCTGCGTGCTGGTAGCCGGGCCGTCTGAGCAATTGATTGAGGACGCAAAGGACCAATCAGCTCACCATCGCAAAGATGCAAGGCGGCAGCGGAGATTCGCGCACCACGCAGTTTACCTTCAATGAGAACGCTGCTATGCCGGTCGAGGAGGTGAATCAATCTTCCCCTGGCGACACGGCAGACAGTGGCGGGATACGCTCTACCCGAACTACACAGTCCGGATGGCAAGTCACATCAAACAGACGAAGAATATCCACCCAAAGTACACCTAGATCTTCTCGAAACAGTGCTCGGAGTGATGTTGTCCGCCAAGGGCATCGACCATCTCGAGGACGTACTACTCCAAGGGACAGATCCACCAGGGCCGTGACCGACCGAATTGGTGAGAGGACCGGGGATAGTCGTGTTAAGAGGAGATCAACGGATACTTCTGTGGCTAGTGAACCTATTGCCATGATAGAAGAACTACGGGCACAATGTCAATCCCTACGTAATCAGCTGAACAACATGGAAGCATACGCTGCATCCAGGGATCAACTGATTCATGACATCGAGATCAGGTTCACTGAGTATCTTCGGGAACACAATCAGAATGTATTTGATGAGGTCAATGCACTCAATCATAGATTGTCATGTTCCGCAAATGAGGTTGCAGAATATCAAGCAGAACTAATGGTAGCATCTCAGGAAGATGAAGGTGCAACAATACGCATCCAAGACCTTGAACGCCGAGGTGCCCTAATGGAACATGGTGCACGACGGATCCATCAACGTGGTATGGAGATCCAGGAGGAGTACAAGGATGAAGTACATCACCTTCAAGGACTACTGGGTAATACGGAGGCAAGACTACAACAACTTCATCAAACCAATGTCTTAACCACCGATATTGCCAATCGACTATACACTGAAGGTCAAGAAATGCAAAATGATTTCCAGAACTCAATCATGGAATATCGTAATCGATCTGAAATGGCATCCTCCTCTAGTAATCAACTTGAAGTGATTAGCCAGCAACAGTCAATTGCAGTTCATGAATTATCTGAGCGAAATCAGCTATTGAGTGAAGCCTTGATTCAGTCTCGTAAACAGGCCGAGCTGTATGAGAGCAGTATTGATGAGATCACTAGGGAATCTAGGAAGAAGGTGTTCGAGGCAAATCAGGCCAAATTGGAAAGTGATCTGAAGCATCGAAACACTGAACATGATACCGTCAAAAGAATTGCATCATATAGGAACCAAGAGGCCGAAGCAATATCTCACCTGAGGCTTGAATCACAGGCTAGTGCAAACTCGATCGCAAGGGCAGAGCACTATGAAGAGCTCTATGCCAACGAGCAGAAGATGAACTGCGAATTGAAGGATGAGATCAAGTTGCAGAACACGAAGTTACGAAGATCGTTGACTCAGGGTTCTACGACCGACGGTCGTGGCCCCGAAGAGATGCTTGTTGAAGATCTACGTAATCAAGCTAAGATCGCTCAAATTAGGGTTCAGGATCTAGATCATGAAGTTCATGAATGCTTACAGGAGAACTTGTTGTTAAAAGAAAGATTGGCTGAAGTTGCGGATGTAGGGGCGTCGTCCCTCACCAATGCTGAGGTCCGAACTCTAAGATCTGAACTAGAGAGTGAGCGAAAATTAAAATTGGCGAGTGGTGTTCAACAATATGAGAGATCATGCATGTTCATGGGGGAAATCCAGGATAGGGATGAAAAGATTGGCATCAAGAATTCTGAGATTGTCGACATGAAACGTCACTTAGATGAACTGAGAAAGAGTCTCAAGGATTCTGAAACATCTATGGCTAGGATCAATCCTGACACACTTCCCTATTCGGCAGGCATTCCCAACTCCGATCTAGCATCCAGACTGGTCATCGACAAACTGGAGAATGACGTGAGTGAGGCTAACTGTGAAAACGCTATTCTGAAATCTTGGGTCTCGCAGATCGACAAGGAGTTGACTTATGAGACAAATGTAGCTCATTCCTATCGTGGGCATGCTTTACCTCCTCAACAACCACAGCATTCTCAATCAAGCAAAAGAATCGCTGATCTATTGAAAGAGGTTGACAACAAGATCGCTGGCGGAACTGAGAGGGAATACTACAAGCCACCGAGTGGATGGGGCGGTCCGCATGACCCTGATGGACCTCCGGACCCTTTCGGGCCTAATGGTCCAGGACCACCTCCTGAACCTCCTGGTTTGCCTTCGGTTCGAGGATCACAACGCGATTCAGCAGATGATGTCTCCACAGCGGCCTACACTGCGGAAGAAGTACCAAGAATGTCAAGACGAGAAGCTGACAAAGTCTATGTTAGTCCATGGCCAAAGCAACAGAATCTTGGGGTTTGGCAATCAGATCTCATCAAGAGTGTTGTCCTTTCGGCAAATGACGGGGATAAAGCCGCATGGGAGGCATGGCTACAGCCGGCTATTCGGCCTAATCCTGACATCGAGCTGTTGAATGACAGTGGGGGGCAACGGTATCAGTCCATCGACGCCAAGTTGTCAATCGCATTGTCAAACGTGATAGCCCAAGCCGGTGATGTTGCTCGTCATGTAGCGATCAAGTTGAGATTGAGAACACAAAGTCATAGCCGAAGAGGAACCTACGTCATGGGACGGGAAATCTTGGCTTTGATTTTGGAGCACTTCAGAACTCCAGGTCAACGAGAAACATCCTTCACCATGGAGCACATCGTATCGATGAAGTATCTCGGTGACTCGAACCTAGAAGTGTTCTACGAGAAATGGATGGAGATGGTATCAAACATGATGCCGGATGACGTACCTCCTGATGATTGGCTTCGTGATGCTCTATACAAGAAGATTCGAAATTCGAGTCTTATGATGTTTGACATCAAGCAGTACGAGTCATGGATGGAAGGAGACCAAAGACGAAATTATCGTTACCTGTTGGATGTCATCGAAAGGCATATCTCCAGAATCAGAGAGGACAAGCATGTGGCAGCCAGAGAGAAGTATGCGAGAGACTTTGCAGGCGGCGGCAAACCTTCAGCTCCTGCTCCGAACCCAACTGCTGCAGCACCGGATGCAAATCCAAAAGCGAAGCCTAAAGCTACACCCAAGGAGAAGGCAGCGCCCAAGGCGAAGGCCAAGGCCGATGCAGCTCCAGTTCTACCATCACCTCAGCCTAAACAGCATGCAAAAGGAAAAGGAAAAGGTCAAGGGAAAGGGAAGGACCGATCAAACGGCCGAAGTACCAGCCCCAGATCCAAGAAGAAGATCCCATGCCATTTCCATTTCATCAAGAAAGCATGCAGAAAAGGCAAGGATTGTGAATACAGTCACGACCAAAAGGTATTTGATGCGAACAAGAATGCAAAAGGCAACGGTCGGAAGCCAGGAACTCCAAGAAGTCAGTCTCCGGCAAACAAGACCAAGAAGATTGATGAACCATGCTGGCATTGGGCTAAGGGCAAGTGTCGGTATGGAGACAAATGCAACAAACGCCACGATCCTCATCTATTCAACACTGCTCCAAACACTGAAGCACCAAGCTCAAAGGCTACTCCTGCACTTATCCATGATTGGAGTGATGATGAAGGGACGTTCCATAAGGTTGCATCGAACGTGATCAAGAAGAAGATCAGATTTGATGAGTCTAAAACTCAAGTTCAAACTTACGTGAAGAAGGACTTCGTGAAGTGCAGCCGGAAATCCCAAACCATCCCCAAAGGTCATGGTAAAGTTGGCAAGCCCACTGATCAGATAAGGAAAGATGAGCAATGGTCTTATTCATGCAGGTTAGCTTCGAGCCGAGGGAAAGCAATGGCTATTCTGATCGATGAGAAGGGTGAACACAGTGACATTGATGAAGTCCTAATCATAGTCGGCCCTAGCATGGATATCCTGATCAGACTCGACGTCGAGGACGGTGAGGTGTCCAGGGAAGTATTTGTGGAAAACTATGTTCAGCATATTGAAGGTCGATATGGTAAAAGGGGCAACACAATGTGTATCACTGTTCCTGTTGAGGAGAGAGATAAGAGATTCATATTGGATTCTGGAAGTGGTCATGATCTCATTTCATCCACACGAATAAGTAGGATGGATCTACCAACATATGATGACAAGGTCGTCAACTTCCACACAGCAAATGGGGTGACGTGTTCAACCAAACGGTCAAGCATCAAGTTCGAGGCATTTAGCGAACCAGCAGAAGCTCACATCTTGGAGGACACACCCTCCGTGCTCTCCATGGGGAAGCGATGCGTTGATCTTGGTTACTCTTTTGTATGGCCGACCGGAAGAACTCCATTCATGTTGGATCCAAATGGCAACATCATCGAGATGACTGTTAAAGACTATATTCCCTATGTGAGCGTCGATCAAGAAAAGATCAAGTTGAAATCATCTTGTGTGGAGAAGATCATGGCAGTTCTTGATGATGGATGCTCAACATCGGAAGGTGAAGGTCTTTTGGTCATTGATGGAGAAAGTGGGGATGAACTTGAAGATCTTTCCGACTCCGTTGGACGATCCAATGTTAAATCACCCAAGAGATCAATGAAGAAACGTAAGAAAGCTAAGGTAAGAGATGATCAACATGAAGTGGCTGTTGGAAGTGATGCAGGTGATGCTGAGGAAATGTCATGCTATGCTGACGAGTATGCCGAGTTTGAGGACGACGGATACGATCCCAGCATCGCACCTGATGACATCCATGAAGATCATCCAATTGAAGTTGAAGAAATTCCTGAAGATGGAGGAGGTGAAGACGACGATGATGTCATTGATGTTGATGAGGAAGATGGAGGAGTCCGATTGAGTAAGAGGGGAACTTTGAAGAATGAAGCACGATCGAAGGTTCATCTTCTAACTCATCGCTATAAGAACCCGTATTGTGAGTCGTGCGTGCGTGCCAAGATGAAGCACAGGAAGACGTTCAGAGGAGCATTTCAGCGCAAGCTCACAAAGTTTGGGGACCTGATCACATTCGACTACGTTGACAATCGTCGTATTGCTGAACAGGACTATGGCGACGACAAGACCATCTTTGTCATCAGGGATAGATACACGGGGATGCTTCAGTCCTATCCTTCTGCCAGAAAGGACACTGATGCAGTCATACGTGCGGTCAAACAGTTCATGGGCCGTCGTAAGATTCGAGAAGCATATTCCGATGATGCCCCACAGTTCGACAAGGCAATGAAGATCCTGAAGATCCCAATGGACACTTCCTTGGCCGGAAAGACCAAGCACAACTCACTTGCAGAAAGAACTAACCAATTCGTGCTCGTGGCAACAACAACATGTCTACTTGAGGCAGGAATTCCACCATGCTTCTGGATGTACGCCATCAGATGCGTTAGCCACTTGCTCAACATCGAGCCCAACGACGATGAGGTGAGTTCTTGGTGCAAACTTCATGGGGAAGAATTCAAAGGAAAGATGATACCCTTTGGTGCCCTCGTGTACTTCAAGCCCAGTGGCTCACGTGAACGAGAACAACAACACAAGTTTGACCCTATGGGAATTCCCGGAGTGTTCGCCGGATACTCCATTGGTCCCGGGCTCCATTGGTCAAGAAAGTACAGGGTATGGGCGCTATGTGACTGGAGTAAGCAGAATTTGGCCTATGATGCAGAGAAGCCCATCGCCAAGCTGAGGACTCCGCACTACACTGAAAGGGTTGAACTAAAGGAACCCCTTGAATTCCCATGCAAGTTAGAGTATGAAAGAATTAATGTTTCCATTGAAGGATTGAAAGTGAAAGATCGTCTTGAAGGAAACCCAGAAGTTCTACCGCCACCTCCACCGGATGATGATGATGAAGGTGGAGACGATGACGATGGTCAGGGTGGTGGTGGTGAACCTTCGTCGAAGGTCCCACGTGAGCCAACTGAGGGAGAGTTGGAAGCTGAAAGGCACTTTGACGCAATATCCGAAAGATTGGGACCACCAGGTATCGATAAGCCTGCACATCCAGACCTTCATGTTCCAGAAGGAGGACCAGAACATTACTCCGCTGGTAAGGCTGGGGATGGGGTCGTATACCTGAATGACGATGGTGAATGGGTGAAGCTCAATGCTCGCGGTCATCCATATCGTATTGATGAACGTGGTTTTCGCAGAATATCAGCTACTCCAAGGCCTTCGAAGTATACCCCTGACGAGTGGAGGAAGATGTCACCAACCGTCAGAAAAGGGATCGCTAAGGCCGAAGAGAAGAAGATTGAAGCTGAAAAGGAAAAGAAGAAAAGTGACGCGAAAATCAAGGAAAGTGAGGAGCGAGCAAAGAGAAAAGAAGAAAAGAAGAAAGAGAAAGAAGCAAAGAAAGCCAAATCATCCAAGAAAGACGATCACATTTCGGGAGTGGCCATGTCCCAAGACTACGTCCGAAGAGGCAAGGTTTTTCAGTATGGGAAAGGGTCCGTTTCTCCCGTCGGGAGAGGGGTCTCTGCCTCTGCTCCATGTTATTCAGATCTATCAGACACTGATGTACCTGATGATGATGACTTCCTGATGGAGTGGGACGAATGGTCTGAGATCGAGAAGGGCAAGGGACCGAAAGCCACATGGAACAACGACAAAGTGTATGACTTCAACCAGGGGAAGGTGGTGGCTGCTGCAACATTGCACGACACCAACGAAGTTCCCCAAGACGCTCGTGGCCTCAGTGATGTTTTCCTTCCATTTCCATGTATGCCATGCATTAATCATTGTGATGATCATCGAGAAAAGCTAACTTCAAATGGTGATGGAATCAATATCAATAAGATGTTCAACACTGCAGTGGCAAGGCCTGTTGGTCGTAAGGAAATGATGGAAAACGATGACGCACGTAAAGCTATGAGGAAGGAATGGTTGGGTCAACATGCTGCTGGAGTCTATGATTTCAGTGTCGTTAGAGAATATGATGACGTTGTTCGTGAAGCAAAGGCAAACAAGACAGAGGTTCACATGGCCAGAGTACATGGTATCTGTGTTGAGAAAAACTATCAGTTGCCTGCAGGAAGTCCCAGTAGAAAATTCAAAGGCCGAGGTGTCTTGCTTGGTAACCAGGTGAAGAACCAATTCTGGGAGGCTGCCTTCTTCCAGGACTTGGGCAATTCTCCAGCTACTTTTGAGGCATCGAGATGGGCTGATTTCTATGGGTGTCTTCCAGGCCACAATGTAAAACTTGCCGACGCCATTCAGGCATACATTCAAGCAAAACTAACCGGACCACCATGTTGGGTTGAGCTACCTGAAGATGCATGGCCAGACGATGTCGATATTCGAAAGTTCCGTAGACCAGTTGTAAGATTGGTTAAAGCTTTGTATGGTCACCCCGATTCGGGAACAATGTGGGAACAACACTGTGATCAGAAAGTTCGTGAACTCGACTTCGTTCCTGTTGGAGAAGAATGGCCCTCAATGTATTTTCACAAGAAACTGAAGTTACTTCTTGTCATCTATGTAGACGACTTAAAGCTGGCAGGACCGGAAGAGAACCTGACTAAGGGTTGGGAGATGCTTCGATCAAAACTCAACATTGAGCCCGAGACTGACTTAGGATTCTACCTTGGTTGTATTTTGAGAAAGGGATCTACCAAACTTCATGATGGAACCCCGGTTTCAACTATGACCTACGACATGGAAGGATTGTTGAAGCTGTCAGTTGAGAAGTACTTGGACATTGTTGGAAAAGATACGAAGTTAAAACAAGTATCTACTCCAAGTCTGCCTGAAGAAACAAAGAAACACAAGTCGAGAGCACCATGTCCCGGGAACTCCAAGAACAAGAAGGTATGTCCATGGTGTACTCATGAATTTGATCCGGACGCTCCATTGTTTTATGAACAAGGAACCCAAGGGGAAGACGTCTCGCCTGGGGAGTCTGAGAGAGGTGCATTAGCGCCACACGCTGCTAGCGTGTTGATGAAGCTGCTGTACGCGGCGAGGATTGCTCGTTTTGATCTGCTTCGTTCCATCAATTCCCTGGCCAGGAATGTAACAAAGTGGACCATTGATGACGATGCAAAGTTGTATCACTTAATGTGCTACGTGAATTCCAGCCTATCTAAAAGAATGACCGGATGGGTTGGGGACAACTTCAATGAATTGACATTGTCTTTATTTGCTGATGCTGATTTTGCAGGGTGTGCCCAGTCTTTGAGATCAACTTCAGGGTCTCATATGCATATCCAGGGTAACCACACTCGGTTTCCTTTGTCCGGGGGCAGCAAACGGCAAGGATGCGTAAGCCATTCGACGCCTGAGGCCGAAATCGTTGCAGCCGATGTCACCCTCCGTACTATGGGCTTGCCCGCAATGAGCATCTGGGAAACGCTGACGGGAAAGTCGCCCAAATTATTGTTTCATGATGACAATCAGGGCATGATCGGTGTAGTCAGGTCGGGTCGTAACCCCACTATGCGGCATCTTGAGAGGACCCATGGCATAGCCATCACTTCCCTCCATGAACATTTTACTCGGGAAAACTACGTACTCATGTACGAGGTGACCTCGAAAATGGCCGCTGACATTCACACCAAAGGTTTCAAGAATCCGTTAGCATGGAAAAGAGCATGTATGCTCATCAACCTGTTGGACCCTGGTGACATCGGTACGAAAGATCTGCTCGATATGGTCTCACCTACCACGGATGTTGATACCACTGTCCGACAAGTGTTTCAAACCAAAACTCAAGATGTTCCAAATTTTCCGTATACCGAAATACCTATTCTACCACCTGAGGTGTATCAGAAGGGTCTTTCTGGTAAAGAACAAGTACAACAACTACCTGGTATGGATCCCATATTGGTTGTTAAGACGCCAACTTTCTTTAGAAAGCGACCACCTGGTGTATCATTGCCTCATGATTGTTTGAGAAGTACCTGGATACTTCTCATGGCAAATGGATCAAGGTTGAGGATCGAGTTCCACCCGTTCAACAACAAGACCGTTTTGATCAATGGGTAGAACGAGCTTGTTTCCAATACCATCCGTGTCAATTTAGTATATCACCGTCGGTGATTACTAGGCAATCAGCTGGTGTTGTCTCACCGGGACACCTGGCGTCAACAGCACGACAAGGGCTCCATGCTGCTGCGGTGCCGACTCGTCAGACTCACGTCCTGAAGTATCCTCAGTTAACTGTGGGAGTAGGTCAACTATTTTGTCATCAATCCCATGGAAATGAACCCACAACCATTCATGCAGCTCCGTGTGGTACTGCTCGGGTGATCAACACGCTCCTTCGAGTTGTTCATGGGGGGAGTTCTGGATGGGGTAGTCTTCCAATGGGATTTCCTCCGACGGGGGACCCCGATGATGATCCGTATCCCACAGAAAACAAAGATCCCAATCGACAACGAATTGTATTCGCTGGTGGTGATGTGATTGCTGGTAGGGTGTCAAAAGACAAAGCCTATAACCCATCAACATCATCAAGAAAGGGAAAGAAAATATCCAAAAATGAACGTGATCAAGATGAATGGATATGGAAGGACGAAACAACATTGATGAGAGTGCACAAAATACCAAGAAGAAAGATGTTTACCCCCAAAGAGGCTGACTTTCTGCCATGTAAGCTGAGACGGTTTAGAGATGAACGGGAAACAAACCAAGTGTTTCAGTCAAGTGGAAGATTGATCCACGATTCATGGAGATTGGCGGGGAATAACATCGAGAAGACCAATAAGAGAAATGAATATTGGACGGGGACCACTACCTTCAAGATCATATCCAATGCAGACATCAAAGATGTGATGGACAGCGGGTCTGACGTGGAGGACAGGGCATCGTGCCAGGACACTGTGGTCACCTGTATCCTTGATGGGAACATGAAAATCATTCCGTTGGATGACATGTTTATAGCCCATCATTACAAGTTGAAGCATGAGACCAGAAAACAAAATGATTGGGATATTCAGATGAATCTACATCGAAAGAATGGGAAGATTCTGACGTATCACTTCAAGCAGTCCTATGCTGATTTTCTCGGGAAAATACTCAATGACGTTACCATATCTCTCAACGTCTATGAGATGAAGGATGATATCCCATGCTTGCTCCTCATGTGTGCTGAAACGCAAAGCATCATTACAAAGATTCACAAACAGAGTCGGTTTAAGATGATGCATGTGGTCACGATTACCGAAGATGACAACCTCATGTCCAACTACGGAAGGGCAAAATGGAGACGTTGCATCAGGGGTCCTAGTGACTGCGTGTTCTTTGCGGGACCTTGCACCGGTGGTTCACCGTGGAATCGGTTAAACAAAAATGTGAGTGAGGTCACAGCGCACAACATCAGAATGAAAGCACTTCTATATTGGGAGCTATGGGAAGAGTTCACATTGTGTCTGCAACGTGTACATGTTTTGCATGCAATGGCATTGTTGGAACTACCTCGGGGATGCGACTATTGGAATGATGAGAGAATGAAGTTTCTGATCAATGGGACCCAATCGACTGTGCATGACTTTGATGGATGCATGTATGGTTTGAAGTCACAATTCAAAGACGTTGGGACCGCAATCAAGAAACCGTGGAGGATCGTGTCATGGGGGGTTGAGTTCTTTGACTTGCATGTGAAATGTGATGGCTCACACACTCACGGTCAATGTGCGGGCAGAGAAACACGTGCAACACAATTATATACCGAGAAGATTGTCAGAGCTATCCTTCGAGGTGTCACCAATCAAATGTTGATTAACAACGTTTATGGGAAGAGATTTCGACCAAAGGTTATGGAAGAGGAAGATTACTATAAGTCGAAGTCGTGTGCATGTGTCATCATAAATGACTATGAATGCAACACCAGCGTGAAGACCATCAATGAACAACTATTCATTAACTTCATCACCCAACGAGGCGGTGTGAAGGTGAAGCTGAGGTTGTATCCACGTCGTGGATCAATATTAGCGGATCCGGATCCCGTTAGAGGTGGATTGAAGGTGAAGTCGGGCTGTTACCTGCGTCGTTGGTGCGCCTTGACGGATCCGGATTCCGCATACCTCACTTCGGTCTTCGCAATGGCTGGGACTGACCTTGTGATCCCTTCAGCGGCCAAAGGCATTAGTTTGCTGAAATCAACTTTGTCCCTCATCCAGGAGAAGAAACAAGAGCACAACCTTCCTGCTCCATTCTCAACCTATGAGGAGGCAAACTTCAGGGGTTACAAGGACAAGGACCTCGACGAATGGTTGGATCGAGTGAAGATTTCTCCTCCTGTCGTTGTGGCCTTAGCTTTTGTCATGGATAGAAGTGGCAGGGCGTTCGTGACTCATGCAATCAGGTTGCTCATGAAAATGTTATCAAAAGTGACCAATGAGAATGAGTTGAAGATGTCTGCCATCAGCTTCATTGACAAAGGGGCCCGACTATCGAAATTGGTGGAAGGAGCCGCTAGAAATCCAGATGAGAAAAGCATCATGCAGATGTTGTGCACCTTCGAGTGTGCAATCAGAATAGATGAACTATGGGATACCCTCAAAGACCACTATACTGGGCAAAATAGTATGATCAACAAGGAGATCACAGTCAGAGATTTGCGTGACAAGATCGCAAATACTAGCCCAGCAAACCTCGGATCATTGAACCAGACGTATCCTCCGTATGGGAGTCCTTGCTACCAAATCCGAAAGAGGGCAAACTTCGAGGAAATCGCACGTCGAAAATGGGAAAAGTGGTCGTTTGAAGTGATGCGGAGAGAAGAACCTGAACCATCTGAAGTTGAGAACCGCATCCAATATCTGGTCAACATCATGTACGAGGAGAGCTACAGCCTCGGCTATGCACTCCGACGTCACAATGCCAGAGCGACCAGCAGCCAGGGTAAAACCATCATCGTTCAGAATGTCCTGGAAGACTGGATGTCAATGAGTTATGATCTCAGCTTGGAACGGACGGCAGCTGTTGTCCATTTGCAAACCATTCTCATGATCTCCAAAATGCTACATGAGTGGATGACAAAATTGGAAAACTTCAGATCAATGTCACACCTGAGCGGGATCATCAAGGCTGATCTGGTCAGAATGAAACAGGCCATTGACCTCCGCGACGACCTATGGGAGTTGGGGGGCTACAACATTGAGAGGGCCGACCAGGGCATGTTTGAGGAGGTGGAGAAACGGAACAGGACATTTTCCTGTATCCGCGACTATGTGACGACCACTGCCACCACACAGATGGGCCAAGGAGCCACAGAGGTCTCCCACATTGATGGCTGGGACATCCCGCTGATGCCGAGAGACGGCAGAAACCCTCCAAGTCAACCGGATCATCCAGGTTGGGATCCTTCACCTATCAGAATGATGAATGACAAGCAACAGAGGGAAGCCGATGCACAGCGGGCACAACAGCAACAACAACAGACTGGGCCTAGTAGTTCCACCGCCGGTGGACACGATGGTTACAGCTCTGCAGCTGGGAGTGCACCACCACCAAAAGCTCCACCATCGAAGGCAAGGCCATCTACACCTCCTGCAAGAAAGGACTGGGTGATTCCTCGGGTACCGAATGGATATCTTTTCAGAACTTCATCAATGCCCGATCAAAGGAACTCCGAGTTCATCACCTCAGCATGGATGGACGAGCATAATCACTTTCTTCTATCAATCGTCCAAGGCCCAGCAGCTCAAGCTGCCAGCACTTCAGGTTCAGCACCTTGGGCACAATACTTGAGGAGAGTGACCGCATATGCTTGCATGGTCTTCGGAATCTGCAATCCGGCAGTCGTGACGGAGGACACCGCGTCTACCATCTCCGAGAAAGACTGGCTGAGGTGCTACAGCCACGTTGTCCGCAAGTACATGCTGACGCGGACAGGGTGTTATTTGTCGACTGCAGGAATGCTCATGATGCTAGGGCATCACGACGTGAATGTCGCCAACCAATCTGACCTTGGCCGCATCAAGAAGATGATTACCAACCCACTGGCTTGCAGGATCATCGATGCACCAAGCGGTCCAAGAGATCATGACATGTTGGCAGGTGATTTCAGGGCTGGAACAACCATCCTCATCACCGACCTGATGTTCCGCGTGGGGACCCAAAGTGGGACGCATGGCATCCAAATGGGATTAGCTGACATGGGATGGGAAAGTGTCGAGGTGTTCAAGATCCATGATTCTGAAGCAGAACGACCCCTTCAGCAATTCCTCGACACCCTTGACAAGGTCAAGCAGTACCTCAGCACGGATACCGTCGACGATGGTTTGATAACTGTGCACCTTTGGTTGTCATTGCAGTTCCTACATGCACAAAAACCACCTCATTGTGTCATGCTTGAAAACGACTTCAAGAATCAGTTTGTCAAGGGGTGCTCGATCTTGATCAAGTTACGTCCAGACCCCTGATGGTCGCCATCAACAATGACTCCATGTTCAACGGAGTGGACTCTGTTACGTCCAGGATCGCAGAGGAGCTGATTGAGAAGATGAGGCTCCAAGGGATCTTGGTGACATCGGATCAGAGGATGTGGCGGTCAATGTACTCGCAATTCGGAAAACAGTATTCGATTTTGAGTACAACCAAGAAGGGGACTTTGGGAAAGACGGCAATTTGGTCTGTCATCGAGAAGAATCTATTTCGCCAAAGGGTCTTCCTCATGTGTGCCACGAATAGGGAACATGTATCAGTTCTCAATGAGGGAGCGTTCAAACCTGACGAATCGGGCATCATCGCCAAAGTTCTGGAGGATATGACCGGACCAACTGAGGCGTTCAAGATCGCAGGTGGCGAAATGACCCCTGGTGATTATGCAAATGACGACACCACAATCTTCCAGCGAGGCCCTGGAACCGCCGTGAACAGATTCACCAAAGACAAAAGGTTCAAGACCAGTTGGGTCGAACCGGTGGTCGGCACCCATGAGCTGGAACCAGTGGTTTCCGATCGGTGCATGTGGTTCACCATTGACAAGGAGAACGAAGACATCCTGTGCGGAAGTTGTAGAGGCGCAGAGACGATGGATGAGGTCGAGACGTGCCAGTCGAGACCAACCCATTGCATTAATTGCTCCGCCAACACCCAGGACCATTACAAGCGTTCATCCCCAACATTGGAGGCCAGGAAGTCCGTACTACTCCTTGCAGCTAGGTTGAAGGTTGCATTCGAGGATCTTGGTGTTGACATTGTTGACATCAATCAAGGATTCCAAACATGGCTCACATTTACTGCGTCTTCGTTGATTTCAAATGCATCGTTGGCGTATGGGGAGCACTTGATGAAATCTCTATCTCACATGGGAGGAGTCAGAATTTCGAAGAGGCAAGCTCTGGAAATTTTCCGGAACGGACGCGGCAAGCAATTCAGCATATATCGAGAAAGAGTTTTCGATGATGTTGCAAAGAAGTGGCTTTTGATCTATAGAGTCACAAAGGATTGCGGAAATGTCGCATACAAAGACTTCTTCGAGAAGGTTGCCGTTCCCGAGGTGAAGGAGAGGAACGAGATTTTTGGATTCTCCCGTGCATCTGCCGAGAAAACTGGAGATATCATCGAGTTCTGGCTTGGTGTCTTGGACGTGGCCAATATGGCCAAGGGAGTCGTAGATGTTTTCAATGCTAGTGTTGATCCAGCTGAGTATCTCAATGGATTGGAAAAGGCACTGGCTCAATTTACATCGACCTCCCGAACCTCGAGCACCATCAATGACAAGAGACGGGGATCCTTCGACTGCACACTGCAAACTGCAGAAGCCGAAAGGGTCATGAAGCTCATCCACGCAATCCCCGGATATGATTCGCTGGCCAATTTCTGCTGCCTCACGGACTGGGAGAAGGACCAGGTATTCTCTCATTATCGCAGGAAGAACAACATCACAGGGGGTGACGCCAGCATGGGCACTGATGCCGATGCCAAGCCAGGTGACGAGTCGTCGGCTCACCCTGGGGAGGAGGAAGCTGATGAGCCAGCGAACGACCCCACCGATGTGGTCAGGGACTCAGAGAATTCCGGGAAACAACAACTTTTGGATGCGTTGGGAAAACTCTTCACCGTCTCTGAGGATGTCAACGTGTGCTTGTATTGTGGTAGCACCCAACATGGCCATCTTGAATGTGAACATGAGAAGAGAGATGAAGTCAGAAAAGTGCTAAAGGCCGTCCGAGCGTCGCTCGAGGCTGATAGTCCAACATCTGATGACGTCGATATGGAGCCTCCTGAGCACAAGAAGGACGGTTCAGGTGCTACTGATGGGTCGGGGCAAACGGATGAACCCACAAAATCGAGGTTTGGTGAACACCAATGGTACGACAGCATCAGAACTATGTCTGAAGTTGGTGACCTCGATGAGTATGGCAGATTCTGCATAGAAGGACGTGATGTTACAAAGCTAGGACCACAGAACATTGTTGACCTCAACGAAGTGGTCAGAGACGCTATTGTCAGAGGAGGAGGTGACTCTTGGTCAGTGCCAGACTTTATGGCAAGCTACTCTGATAACAACATCAGGAAGCCCTTCTACAAGAGAGTCGAGGCGCCGCAAGATGGTTTCTTGAAAATCATCCCGACCACGGGGGCCCATTTCTTCAACTGCTCTTACTTTGGCGGTGTAGAGTATGCGGCCAACTACCGATTCGAGACTGGCAACCGACTCAATACCTACGAGGACAAGGTGAGTACATCACTAAACAGGATCCTGCGGCACAACGTGGGGAAGGTATCAGAACAACAGAGTCTGTCATGTGATGACGCCGGCTGGGTGCCCATCGAGGAGGTGCTCAAATGTGAGTCCATCTGGAGGCACGAGTACGCACGCTGGCCACATGTATTCCTTGCTCCAAAAGGAAGAGCAAATGATCAGAGTGCATGGAATGTCGATGAGGCAAACTACCGCATGACGTTGCTCTTCAAGATTATGTTCCACTGTGCCCGGTATGGACGTCGTGTTCGTGAACAAGTGTTGGCATTCGGTATCAACAAGGACATCGAGCGCACCAGCCTGACGTGCATTGACAACAAAGTCGATGCGAACACGAACATTCCTGATGAAGGTCTACTGCTCTACCCTGTGGCGGTCCGTGCTCCTACGGGGCACAAGGAAGGATCTTCGAGGGACGACGTCTCATTGCTGTCCTCATTACTTTCACATCCAATCGCGCCCAACACCATTTTGTCGTTACCGGTTTGTTTCCACATCACCAAGAAGACCAACCTTCGAAGCATTTGGAGGCAGGGATTAATTCCAGGAGGTCTTGGAGAAGGTCATCGGATGTTCACGTTCTTCAATCCGTACGTGCCATGGGATCACAGATCATGGACTATCACGAAGAGCGTTGATACGCGAAAGGGGGACTACATTTGCTTGTTCATCCCGACCGAGACCTTGATGGTGGAATATGGCGGTCGACTGACTGACTCGGGACAGATCGTCTCACCAAAGATCATCCCGTTCTCGGCAATCAAAGGAGGATGGATTCAGGACCCAAAGGACCAAAACAATAAGACATGGCTCCGGTTGTTCGTCCCGTCGGGCGACGACCAGGTAGTCCGGTCTGGAACTGTCAAATCAAGAACGGTAGCCACCAAGGAGTCCATATTGAGGGTTGCAAGTCAATGCATCGACGCCGAAGATCAACCGTTTGACGAAACCGCCATGGATGCCATGAACATCGTCAACCAATTCAAGAACGACCTCATCAAGCCTGGCGGACAAGAACAATACCTGGCTCGCATCAAGCTGATTGACTACATAGTCGAACGCAAAAGGGTGCAAACATCAGGTTGCCGTCATTGTCCTCACTGTCTCAATGAGACGCCGACAAAACTAGCGGTGTGTCTAGTTTGCTGGACGGAACTGGAAAGTTGTGGAATCCGTCCCTATCGGCTACAAGCTCCTGAAGACGATGAAGATGAGGCCACGAAGAAAGAGATCGATGAAGAGGTTCGTCGACAAGAAGAATCGTTGTTCAAGGATACGGTCCATCAAGCACAAGAAAACGTATCCGAATCCAACGACTATGGCTTCAATCCCGACGAGGTCGACTACAACGAAGGCGATGATGAAGAAATGGATCAGGAGGAGGAAGCCCAACAGGAAGACGACGAAATCGTTGAAGAAGACGACGATGAAATGGAAGTCGAACCTGAAGATGAATCCTCTACCAAGCTTCCAGCATGGACCAAGAACCTCGAGAGCGGCAGCAAGGGTATGCCAGAAGACGGACTTATCAACAACGATGTCTCCGAGGCCGCGGCTCACTTGTATGACAATGCTGTCATGTCAAAGGTCATCACAATGTTCAGGCTCTACTACAAACAGAGAGTCACTCTGACCCCAGAGGAGTACTATGAGATGATGACGGAAACCAAGCGAGTCCGGCTGGACCTGGACGACTTCTGTCCTTATACAGGAGAAGACCAGGATGGCAACCTCAAGCGACCGACGGAGCTGGAATTGGATGAACTCTTTCAGCAGAAAGGGAAGAGGAATTCATGGTCAGAAGGAGAGAAGTTATACTCAGGGCGACCAAGAAACATGATGATGCCTGTCATCAAGACTTTAGAGATCTATGAGAAGATGATGGAATTTCTGGTACGCGCTGGGTACACTCCTGAGTCATTAGGCTTTCTCATGCCAATGAACCGAATGCAGGCTGATGCCCAAGGGAAACAGGAGATGCGAGTAACCATCAGCAATTTCCTTCGACGACTGCTCAAAGGAACCTTTCCGGAGCACGAGTCATACACCTTCTTTCGCTCCGGGAGCCACGGCTTCCCCAACTGCATCGAACTCCCAGCCTTCTCGGTATATCTGAGCCTGAGGGAGAAAGAACAGAGAGTAGAACTGCTCTTTGCAGCCCAACAATGTGGCATTCCTTTACCTCAAAACTTTGTCAGCAAGATGGCTTATGCTATTCAGCTGGCCGAGGCCGAGGCGCAGAGGGGAAAGACCGAAATGAAAGCGAAGATGGCTCCAACCCTTGGCGACGAAGTGGTGAGTGAAGTATTCAAAGCGGTTGGACATACTGCAGCTTCTAAGTTTGCTAAACCAACTGCGCAACCTTCACAGACACCTGAAGGCACTGGTTCAGCATCATCCTCATCGGCTAGTGCACCAAAGGGCAAGGCTATGCCGAAATCCCATGAACCATCAAAGGCACCGCCTGCAAAGCCTTCATCGCCGAAAGCTGCTCCGAAACGTGCGGCAGGATGGGAGAGAACTCCAACAGCACCTCAATGGAAGAAAGTCCGCCGTGAGCAGTAAACCAATTACTTCGATCCGTAAAATGATCACTGGAATATGAGATGTGTATCGTCTTTGTGAACAGATGATCAGGAAAGGATCAACTGAGTGGACTCTGAGCGAGGCAGTAGACTAATTCGCTTAGGTTCAAGATTTTTGATATTCCCAATCTGCACGAATTCTGCACTGTGCACGTGAATTCGTTAGTTAGCATTGTAAATCTTTAGTAGCGAAGCGATCCATTTCTCCCGACGGGTGAGTGGTATGCCTAGCCAACGTAGAAAAGTAGATGTTAGCTAGCAATAATTCGCGTTGTACAGCTTGAGAACGCGCCGAAGCATCGACAGCCAGAGAGTAGGCGAACCCTGAACCATTATTCCCGACGGGTATGTGGGGAAGGGGGAGCCGAATGGCACGTTTTATGTACAAAGGCGTAATTCAAGTAGCAGAAACCAATCTAATTCAAAGTTCCCTCTCTCGTGTCCGTGGTTCGAAGAATACCACGGGCATGGGGGGTGTCAAAGGGAACGTAGTGAGAGCATACAAATAATTCATGCATGGGACGCCATTTTGGCTCAAGACCCCCTGCGTGTGTAAAAGAGAGCATTCGCTGCCTGCCATGTTCACTGGGTCCGGAAACTACCAGTAAGGCAGACACCACTTGAGATATAACATCCAGAACAAGGATCGATTTGTTCACAATATATATATATATGTATTATGAAACTTGATTGTTTTACACGTTTTACATTCTGCTCTTTGAAATGTGAGGGATGTGAGGGTTGATACTGCAGCTTCATGCCCATCATGCAAGCCATTTTCACTCATCAATTCATCATGGTCATGTGAGTCATGTGAGTCATGTGTTGGGCCAGGCATTTCGCTGGGCCAGAGAGTTGCATGATGCGTCCACTCTCTGGACCAAGCGAGAGGCGGGATGCCTAAAGGTGGCACTTTGCCAAGTGCCCACTGTCAAACACACACACAGAAAAAGACAATGACAACCATGAAAAGTATGACCATTTATGATGATAGAGGATGCTTGATGAGCGCATGATGTATGGATAATGTAAGGATGATGCAGTCTTTTTTTTATCGGAGCAGCAACTATGTAACTATCAACGCTGCACCGTGGTTCCAGGCCCTGCGGAAATCCCTACGCTGCAGCGCTTCGCGCAGCACGGTGCGATGCTCCTCCAGCGAGCAGACGCTACGATCCAGCGACCCACAGGACTGAAGAGGTCGATTATGGACCTTGGATGGTAGAATGATGTAGAATGATAATGGGATATAATGGGTATTTGATGATATTTGAAGATACCATATATGTGTTTGGTGGACCTGTTGCGTCCTTTTGCGGATGTTGGGATGGTGAGGACAGCCCGTCTGGTGTCCTGCACTCCATGTTTGAAGCATACCTGTGTTTAGTGCTGGATGGTATGACTGTGATGGCAACTTGCAGATGGTGATGGGTGGCGATTTTAGCATTGAGGCTCTTGCCTTCACCCGCCCGTGCAGTCGAAGCTTTGAAAGGTGCTTTAAGAATCTTTAAGATAGTTGGCCACAGATAGGAATGTCTACTTTGCCACTGTATCACCCCATGATACTTGTCAGCAAAAAGATAGGTGGTGATACTTTCCGTGCCTAGATGTGGCTTCCTGCAACTGAGCAACCAACAACGTCCCTTCTGCTTTTGAAAGCAGCGAACGCAACCAAGGGTCCCTAGTGGTAAGCGAGCAAACCTTGTAATATCTTGTAATACACTTTGCAACTAACAACTGTGACTTTGTCCCCATCCGTTGCATCATCACTGCAGGATTCGTGGCCGCAAACTGTCGAAGAGGAGTATCCGCAGGCTACCCGGACGCCTTTTCTGTGTTGGCCAAGGGATGCCAAGGGAAGACGCAAAAACATCAAAAAACATCATGCTTCGAAAGGTTGTTCTTACTCTCTATCTCTTCCATCTGTCAGTGTCAGCCCAGATATCACGGATGAAATTATTTGAGCTCTATCATTGTGGCTTTTGACTTCTGATTATCTGAATATCCATCCTTACCCAACTATCATCCATCTGTATCCCACAACATCCCAAAATGTTCGAAAGTGATCGCACTTTGAGACGCCAGGAATACTGTCTGGACTCAGCATCCTCGCTCTTCTCTCCCTCGGAGTCCGAAGCCACTTAGCCAAGAACCTGTCTTCAGATTCACGGTGCTAAGAAATTCTGGAGTCCTTGTGATTTCTTGTGTTTTTTAGTGGTTTTCAGCACTTGAATTTGTAGACGCCTCTTTTCCT